>OZ024865.1:46930552-46938052 GCA_964017155.1 Oasisia sp. SBJ-2009 | reverse complement strand
TAAACAACTGTACATTTGAATTATTACTTACTTTTGGGTTAATATAAGTTCAATGTTGAATACTTTTCATATGATATTATTATCTTGTAAAAGTATATCGTTATTTTAATTTCCTAGTTGGCCTGAGAGCCAATCAGCGTCTCTACCCTAATCTGGGGTAAGGCTACCCGGATGTAGAAACTTAAGCCCATTAATGTCCCAGGCGGAGTTGAGGGGCTTAACAGTGCTGCCACCTCACGGAGTCTGGGTAACCGAGGCTACGTATCAACAGGTGCTGGCTTAATCCAGTCCTGAACATATTCGATGTATTACTATTTTATGAAATAGTGTTGAAGTCTAATCTTATGCAATTGTGTTAATTCATTACCGCAATGGAAGTACCTAAAACTATACAGTACGTGTAAGCTGTGAATAAATTACACCGAAACTAGTAAAAATTATTATAGTGTATCCTTCCAAAGTGGTCATGATAAAACAATGCTTTTCAAACAGCCAGAGGACGCCACTGAAAAAAACGTTGAGGTAAAATTAATTCATCAACAAGCTGATTTTAGCCACGGTTTTTATAAACATTACACCAATGGAAGCAAAATATTAAATATAACGTCAGGAGGAATTCATGGTATAACTCATGTGTTTGAGCAATATTGTATAACACAGTAAATTACAGTTTAACACGTAATATTCAAGACATGGTACATTCTGAGAAAACCAGCTATGTTCACAATTACAGACAACATGGCGAAAACACAAATTAGCTCGTATTATACGCATAAAGCCAAATTGTTAACTGTGGTGATCCCACCTGGTTAAAAGTAATTGTTACCATTGTCGATGACACCGTACTCACCGACCCGCTCGTTAAGCTCCACCGGTCAACATCTAGCGGCAATGCCGCGGTACCACGTGGAGCGATACGGTCGGCGGAGTCTCTCGGTGGCTGAAGCGACACTAGTGTTGTGTTGACAACGCCTTTGGACAGGTTTTCCACCTGGCTACATAATACTTTATATATATTATACATATATATATATATATATATATATATATATATATATATATGTATATATATATTATATATTATATATATATATATATATATATATATATATATATATATATATATATATATATATATATATATATATGTATATATATATATATATATATATATATATATATATATATATATATGTATATATTTATATATTATATATTTTCATATAATAAAAATTATTCTGACACAATATGCTTATCTTTGAACGCACACGGATATCGTTATATAGTATATATATATGGTTTAGTAAGTCAACTGTTCTGTCGTATGTTTATATATATATATATATATATATATATATATATATATATATATATATATATATATATATATATATATATATATATATATATATATATATATATATATATATATATATATATATATATATATATATATATATATATATATATATATATATATATATATATATATATATATATATATATATATATATATATATATATATATATATATATATATATAAATATATATATATAGGCAATTTTTGTGTGTATTTATTCCCGTTCTTCCAACTATTAAATCATCATCACGTTGTACATTGTGGTGCTTCAGTGACTTCCACCTGAGACTGAGAAGAGACACCAGTACGTTTTCTCGCGATGCTCGTCTACAAGATGCCGACGGACGGTTAACATACCTTGACGTGTCACACATCTACGAGGGTCATGTCGTCGGTAGGTTTTATAAACCATTGAAGATATCCATTATATTACTGTATTGACGTTGTGTTCTGTGTTTCCGTCGGATGAGAGCAGGTCGCACACAACATGTTGCCATTGTCGGTATTATGTGTATGTAATCAGTACCTGTTTAATGTGCTATTTAGTTGTTATCAACATATTTCATCAAAGCAATGCTGGTAGATGCTAGTGATTCTGCTCAGTGTTGTCTGTTGCTGAATTTATGTCCCCCACCGCTGCTTGGGAGACCATACAGGAGATTGTTGGTGCGTGAGGTATAACTGGATGATTCAGTGCGACACAAACAAAACATATGTATTGAAACTATCCAATATGGTGAACTTTAATTCGTTTCACAAATTTTGCTGACATGTTCCTGATGTCACTGGCAGGCTACTAATATGTTCTGTATATTATAATATTGCCTTGTTACTGATTTTTTTTCATATGTATTATTTTATATTATATGGCTTTTGATTTAGATGTAAGCTACTCGCATACTAATGAGTATGTTAGTCACATTTCCCATGCATGTGTGTAGTTACTGACGTGTTATCATCCTGTTCCTGATTGGTTACAGGGGAGCCACATTCCTATGTCCACGGGTCCATTATACAAGGTATTTTCGCGGGACAAATTCGCACACGTCGGACCACGTACCACGTCGACAAGACGGAAGTGTACTTCAGACAGCCACAGGCCTTCCACTCTGTCATATACTCGGAAGATGACATGGTCATTGACCCTTTCAGGTAAATATTCAGTGAAACACATTCTACTTGAATATCCATGATGCTAGACTTAAATACTATACGTTATTGATATGTTATTAGGTTGGTAGATAAACCTCTATGTATTGCTTCAGGATTCAGTTACGATTGTGATTTGGATTTGAGTTGTCTCATTCTTCGGTTGCCATGATACGTTATCGGTTTTTATTATATGATAGCACATCCAAGATAATCGGTAACACTAGTCGCTTCTTGCTAACTGCTTGGCGCCTCTCATGGAGTGAACTGCTTTGCTGATCTTTTGCCAGAAGTTGTTCTCGCTGGCGAGCAATGTGGTGTCTTCGGCCATTTACCCAGTGTTCCCCTGCAGCTGAACGAGAGGCACTCGTATTCTTATTAACTCAACTCTGCTCATTAACTGTAGTATGCTCGCAAGGTATTTTTCTGCTTATTGTTGATTGTCTATCATGCTTTGTGTGTATATAACCTGTGTTTGTATTCTATATTGTTTCGGATAATCTTATTCGTATTATATCAGTTCATTACTCTAAAGTGACCACGTACGAACGTGGTCCGTTGCAAGTAGAGGGTGGTATTGCGTGGGTGTGGGGGATTAGTCGAAAAAGCAATTGTGTTCAATGCTCACATATGGTCGCTTAAATAATCTGGAATTGTTATTTCATACACAATCCAACTTATGTTCTTTTTCGGTGCTTTGTCACTGAGACTCACTACCGCGGCTACCATGATGTCGCTCGATTTCGTGTCTTTCCGATATGTTGAGCACGTGTGATAACGGGATGTTCAAGATGTGGCTGTTTTGTCGGCACGAGGTGTCTTTCTATTATTTTGGCAATGTTTAATATCAATACTCAGTAGTTGTTGACTTTGAGTGCTGCACTGAAATATTGCCATGAGTGATTTTTATTATCGTCGGTGGTTATAACGTGCTCTGCTTTGTTCAGTGGAACCAAATGGCTTCATTTTACTGCATGGTTTTTGTATCGGTAACATACAACCGACATACGTTCATTATAATTTATTACTTTACACACCGCAGCATATATTCTTTGTGGCTTCACGGAACTGTTACACCTCAATGCTGGCAGAACTGTTCATAAAAACACATTCTCAATACACCGGGAATGCATTCACCGACGTTGCAATTAATGCGCGAAGAGAACTGATATATAAATACCCACCACCGTGTATATTCAGATACTCATTCTAAAGCTAAGTGAAATTGATCAACACAGAGTTAATGCATATGCTCAGGTTTCGAAACGGGAATACGAGTATTCCAAAATAGAACCTTCCGTTTAAGAGTGCAAGCTTCCGCCTATCTTATCTCAAATAAACGTTGATATATAGTTGTATTCAATAAAATATTGCAGTTGTCTTCAGTACATTGCATTTTGTTTGCTAAGCAAATTTTCACGACTTGATAAAATTGGGCCATGGATGTTTCATTGAAAAAAAGATTTTTTGTATAGCGCCGTATCCAATATCCAGGATTACTCAACGTGTTTTACACGTTACTCCCTGGCAGACATGTTCAATCAAACACCACCTCAACGACTCTGGGAAGCGAAGCATCCAGCCACGCTGCAGTTAATGCACGAATACTGCCCGTACAAATAGCCGCCACTGTACTCATTCCTACAGCTGAGTGAGCTTGTCTTTCACGTGTTTATGGTTGTTTTGTTCTAGAGAGAAGCGCCATGCACATGGAGGCATGTGTGGTAATGCTGACGACACCACCAGGGAGTGGATGGACTCCGTGCTGAACACTGCGCCTGTTGAAGAGGTAATTAAATGTGTATGTTACGTTTATGTCATCTTTTATATCTATCCGATGGTTAGTGGTCGAAACCGCCCTCCCACATACCACTGTTACCAATACGTCATGGGCACTTGCGAAATGATCCAAACTGGCCAACGGCTTCCATTACCATTAATATGTTATTCAGTCGCTAGGTAGCGTCCCAGTAACAATTTACTCCTTTATACAGTGCGGACTTATGCAGTTATCCCAAATACACATGTTATATGGCGAAATGAAATAGTTCAGCTTTGACGTATCAGTTCATTATATAGCGGTAGCGGTAGCGGTAGCGGTAGCGGTAGCGGTAGCGGTAGCGGTAGCGGTAGCGGTAGCGGTAGCGGTAGCGGTAGCGGTAGCGGTAGCGGTAGCGGTAGCGGTAGCGGTAGCGGTAGCGGTAGCGGTAGCAGTAGCATTGCAGTCGTAGCAGCAACCGCAGTAGCAGCAATAACAGAAACAGTAGCAGCAATAGTAGTAGCAGTGACAGTATTATGATTATTATTTATGAGTGTACATAATAATTCTGGAGGTTATATGCATGGTTATGTGTTAAGCACATAGAGAAACGTGCCGTGAGCCACGAGGCGAGACAGCTGCAGCACGACCCAGGTAACATGTACACGGCGGCCATGAATAGGGTGAAGCGGGCACAAGGCGCCACGAAGCTTACGTGTCAAATGTTCCTTCAGTCCGACCCAAAGCTTTGGGACTACATGACGGCGAAACAGGGAGACGGAGGACTCGGATATGTACGTATGATTTTTAATCTTTCTCCTGCTTCTTCCCAGAAAGGGTGTATGTAGTACTGGGCAACCTCTTCTGTCTCAATTTCTTCATCGTTGTCGATATTATATGGTTTTCCTTTCTTGGCCAATCGCATTTGTTGTGGACATGTTATGAAAGTTACTAACTATACACACACATGCGCGGGCACATACACACAATATATATATATATATATATATATATATATATATATATATATATATATATATATATATATATATATATATATATATATATATAGTTACTCAGTTATTTACTCAGTTTCACAACGTGTCCAGATTTGTTTTAGACTAGAAGCATATCCATTAATGATTGTCTTTCGGTCCCTATAAACCAATTATGAAAAACATTGTTGCATACTAATAAATTATGTTTTCTTGCATTTCATAAGTGTGCAATGTTGGGATTTTTTTCAATAAAAACAACACCATCGAAGACACGAAGATCTCAAACATTCTGCCGTATATTTTCTTGAAATCTTCGTCTTAGTAGATCGGTGAATTTCCTACGTCACAGTCACAACTATGTCTTTGTCATCTGCGAAGCTCTGCTTCTGTCAATAAAGTTGACACAGACATGTAGATTGCATTAATATTTGTGGATGAGATGTTATAAATCATTCCCGAAAACACTTACTGTTGAACAACGCTGACTTACGTTTTTCGTCAAAAATAAATAAATAAATACAAACATGTTATGAGATTGTTAACACTTGTTTCTAGGACGAAGCGCGAGCCAATGAGGAGATAATATCACTCTTATCTGATCACGCCAGTGGCATCAAGCTTATCTACACCAACACAGACTTTACATACAAAGGCATGTCGCACAACCCTGTCGACTTTGTCGTCCACCGTGTGCAGGTAGGTGTTTATCACTTCATGTAAACCTGTCACATTTGTATTCTGGCGTATCCGAGTATATTTATTTTTATTTCTTGTATCATATTAGTCGCCCTCCACACGTTGGTGTGTTGTCACTTGTTCCACGCAAACGTATTATGTTTGTCGGTCACCGTATCCAGATGTTTTTTTTTTAGATTTTGTACAAACCTGTCATATCGTCACCAACAATAAACAGTTGTGTGTGTTATATTTCATGCAGAACTGTCACCAACTTATATGTCTCCAACCTGTGCATGTGTCGTTGCCATTTATTCCATATAAACCTATTATATACTTCACCTGCAATATACACGTTTTCTTTCATACAAACCTATACTATTTGTCGCCCACGGTTTGCAGGTATGTTGGCCATTTAATTTGATTCAAATCTCTGACATTTGTATGCATGTGTTGTTTGGCTTTAATTTCATACAAACCCGTCACATTTGTCACCATAATGCGCAAGTATGTTATCTTATTCATACAAACCTGTCGTAATTATCGTTAATATTATACAAGCGTGTTTGTCTTTTCTTTTTTACAAACCTATCATGTTTGTCGCTATTAGAATGTGAATGTTTTGCTTATATCTCAAAAACAAATGTAACATTTGTTATTACGTTTTTGTCACCCACTTCAAAAATATTATTTTAAATGCTTATTTTTCGGTTTGATTTTGAACGAACTGAAGTTGTAGCGGTAACTAAAGCTGCAATAACAGCGCTAAGTCTTGACATGATGTATCATCAGGTGAACAACACAAGGACGGTGTGTGCGGGCGGTAACAAAGGCGGCTTCTGCAACGACAACCTCGGTGCCAACGCCGTGCTCAGTCTACACTCGTTCACCAACCACTCGGACTTCTGCCTGTCGTTTCTCCTCACCTACCGCGACTTCCCGGGCGGCGTCGTTGGCATGGCGTGGGTCGCAGGACCGTCTGGTACGATGAGAGTTATATCAGCTTCATTATCATCGATGTTTTCTTATGAGAAATGTTAATTAGTAACTGTCGGTTTGTATATCTGCCTGTTATTCTGTCTGACTGTCTAGTCAGTCAGTCAGTCAGTCAGTCAGTCAGTCAGTCAGTCAGTCAGTCAGTCAGTCAGTCAGTCAGTCAGTCAGTCAGTCAGTCAGTCAGTCAGTCAGTCAGTCAGTCAGTCAGTCAGTCAGTCAGTCAGTCAGTCAGTCAGTCAGTCAGTCAGTCAGTCAGTCAGTCAGTCAGTCAGTCAGTCAGTCAGTCAGTCAGTCAGTCAGTCAGTCAGTCAGTCAGTCAGTCAGTCAGTCAGTCAGTCAGTCAGTCAGTCAGTCAGTCAGTCAGTCAGCCAGCCAGCCAGCCAGCCAGCCAGCCAGCCAGCCAGCCAGCCAGCCAGCCAGCCAGCCAGCCAGCCAGCCAGCCAGCCAGCCAGCCAGCCAGCCAGCCAGCCAGCCAGCCAGCCAGCCAGCCAGCCAGCCAGCCAGCCAGCCAGCCAGCCAGCCAGCCAGCCAGCCAGCCAGCCAGCCAGCCAGCCAGCCAGCC
>OZ024865.1:46913052-46925552 GCA_964017155.1 Oasisia sp. SBJ-2009 | reverse complement strand
GACAGCGACGACTGCGGAGAAGACGCACTGAAATGCTGCAATGCTCGCAACGACGGAGCGAACGGTTGCAAGCTGAAACCGTCTGCCAATTGCAGGTGTGTTTCTTTCGTATGCAATGTCCGCTTGATAATCCGTCATCTCCCGACTATCTGTGTTACGAATACGTTCG
Source organism: Oasisia sp. SBJ-2009 (assembly GCA_964017155.1). Lineage (NCBI taxonomy): Eukaryota > Metazoa > Annelida > Polychaeta > Sabellida > Siboglinidae > Oasisia > Oasisia sp. SBJ-2009. The sequence continues at coordinate 46,925,383 of OZ024865.1, read as the reverse complement.
AGCAGCCCTTTTTCATTTTATTGAGATACGCCAACAATTGAGTATGCTGGTAATGGGAAATCCATCTTATTAATAACCAATGGATTGCTGCTATGCATAATGCATAATTATAATACACAAACAACCCATTCACATACAAACACGCGCGCGCGCACATACACCCCACCCCCCCACACACACACACTTCCGCCCAGCCAGGTATGTGGTATAGTATATTATGCAGATTACTCTTTAATATACCACACATGTAGTGCGATTGTGTGTACAATGTTATACATAGTAATCACATTAGTTCATACATTAAGCTAATAACTTGTCAAGAAACAGCAGTCAGCATGACTAAGTGCAACAAGGATTTTCAATCCCGAACATATACGAGCATTCGATATTCACGTAAGATCTCGAGTCTCATGGATTTCAAAACTCAAACGTTGACAGATATAAGATAGACAATTCGAAAAAATATATACAAAGGTGCTAATGACTGTGTTTCATCGCTTGGCAAATTAGTCGCATAAGGCCGAAATATCTACAACAGAGCCTCCACCTATCAAGTAAATCATGCATTAAGTCAGAAAACGTCGCCCTTGTACCCACATGTGTATTTTCAAAGTTAGGTTTTAGGCAAGAGAATTCTTTGCAACCAAACTAACAACTTAATGCATGACATGTAATGACACTTTAACTAATTATGAGATCATAACCTCGGTGTTATCCTTCAAGGCGATGTAGATTTGAAACAGGAAATGCAATATTGATCGTAGGAAAATGGGGCAGAGTAGAAGATCACAGGGTACTGCAGTCAACTAAGTCTACTTCGGTCATGTTACTTAAGAAACTTGCTTTGAAACCGGATGTATTGTTTCCTTCTCGCGCATGCTCCCGAAGTAGTATCTTACAAATTGCGAATGATGTTACATGTTTATTAAAGTAACTAAACATAACTTAGGACGTAATCCTTCAACATAATGATTATAGTTTAAAAAACATTGTGTAAAATATTAAATAAATAAACCCCTACTTTTAAAGTCGATTTCACTCCTTAGCTGTGCTCTTGAATGTTGACAGCTGTCAACACCAGGAGGCGCCACCGGGACGTTTTGTCAAATACTCAATGTGTCACAGAAATGATGTCCTATGTTAAACGCCGGTAGCTTTTTGCATTTTGAAAATACTCCTTAAATAGAAATCCTTAAATCTCGTTAAATTTAATACTCCTTGAATGTAGCAACGGATTCTCGTAAATGATGGATTATCGTTCGAATTCATCGTTTTGTTAATTGGTCTCTCATCCGTTTTGTATTTCTATTACACTTCTTTGTGTTTCTCTTCCATAGCCCTACCAAAGGTCCATGCTGCAACAGTGACTGTAAGCTGGCGGCAGTTGATGAAAATAAATCATGTGCTGACGCAACGGAGTGTAGCCACCGTGTCACCTGCAAATATCCTTTTTGTGTTGATTGATATTTCGCACTGCCACAAAATGCGTGTAATGTGAAATGCAAAATATATGATACGTGTCACATATTAGTGAAGTTATATATATATATATATATATATATATATATATATATATATTTATATATATATATATATATAATATATATATATATATATATATATATATATATATATATATATATATATATATATATATATATATATATATATATATATATGTATATCTATATATATATATATATATATATATATATATATGTATATATATATATATATATATAAATTATAAACCAATCCAATCTGCAAACAACTTTACGTGTCTCGAAAATATGTTATCTTGTCTTAGAAATGCAAACCTTTTTCTCTACTTCGATGTCACTGATACATTATATAATGCCCTAAACATGTTATTTGGAAAAAGGATTATTTGAATTTGCAAAGTTCTATAACCGCGCACGTGAAATATCCAGTCGCTTTCCTTAATCACGGTCACCGGCACCAGTGAGTTGTGTCCCCAGGCTACACCAAAGGAAGACAACATCCCATGCAACCACAACACACAGATCTGCCAGAAAGGGGTGAGTTGTCATAAAGAGAAGAATATTTGATTTATTACATCCAAATACTAACACATAGGTATACATTCCTGCATTCATGTATACATACATGCATGCATGCATGCATGTATACATACATACACACATACATACTTACATACATACATACATACATACATACATACATACATACATACATACATACATACGTACGTACGTACGTACGTACGTACGTACGTACATACATACATACATACATACACACACACGCGCACACACACACACACACACACACACACACACACACACACACGCACACACACATATACACACTCTCTCTCTCTCACACACACACACACACACACACACACACACACACACACACACACACACACACACACACGAACGAACGAACAAACGAACGAACGAACGAACGAACGAACGAACGAACGAACGAACGAACGAACGAACGAACGAACGAACGAACGAACGAACGAACGAACGAACGAACGAACGAACGAACGAACGAACGAACGAACGAACGAACGAACGAACGAACGAACGAACGAACGAACGAACGAACGAACGAACGAACGAACGAACGAACGAACGAACGAACGAACGAACGAACGAACGAACGAACGAACGAACGAACGAACGAACGAACGCACGGACGCACGCACGTACGCACGCACACACACACACACACACACACACACACACACACACACACACACACAGGTCATGGTTTAAACGATTAAATCCAACGAAAATGCAACATCAAACATAATTATGACTTAACTTCGGTAGGTGTGTTCGAGCTCAATTTGCAAGAAGATTGGATGGGAACAATGCTACATAACGGAGATGGCGGGGAAGAAAGTCGACAGAGCGGAAATGTGCTACGTCGCGTGCAACAGTGAGTGACAACGGTTTCACATACTATTTAGCATCACGAATATCACTAAGTTATGTTCGGCCGTTCTCGCAATTTCCCATAAGTTGCTAGATGGTTTAGCGCAATTACACTATAACTTCTAACTAACTTTATGGACACATTCTATGACTCTGGTAGTCGACTTAACACCTAGTATATCAGTAGGTACGGACCCTTCGAGGGATGATTAGAGGCGTCACAAAAAGGACGAGTGTTTGAACCCGTTATTATTATCATTTCATTGTCTGATGACATCAGAAGAGGAAGATGGTGCTGTTACAAATGTTTGCCGAATAACACTTCAGCCTGAGTGCTACAGTGGTTGTGTGTAGAAATAGTAGTCCTATAGTTTCAGATTCTAGAACGTCTACGGAAAATTACTAATACGAAAGGCATAGGGTACCCCTGGGCCATCCTAATTTGAAAGCGGAATATTGTGTAACGTCACATGTGTTATTAGAGGTATATCGACGTTTCTCGGGGTACAGTTTGCTACGTTCTGATAGTAGCAATGTGGAATAATTATGAAGTAAATGACAAGTTAGAATAAACAAAAGTTTACCGCACATCTATTTTCCGACAAACAAGTGTACAGCAACAAGACATAAAACGTAAAAATAAACAAAATATTTAAAATTAAACCATTAAAACTTATAAAATACGGGTAAAATAAAAGATATTCATGCATGTATACAATAAAAACAATATATACCTGTTCATTCAATTTGGTATGGCGACAGGCATGTTAGCCGAATTTACCTACAAATAGAGCAATTGCATGACGGACCGCCCCCAATTCCGGATCAATCTGCGGAACTCGCCGTAGTTTACACGTTTTCGCATTTCATTAGGCAGACCGTTCCAGATCCGGGGATCATGCACGAAGGATTTAAGTCAATATTTGGACGTGTTTGCTTTAGGAATGACCGCAGTTTTATCCTTTCGTATGGAATACTGGGAACATTTAAACGTGATAAGGTTTTTAATAAAAGTTGAAGCAAATGTACAATTGTACATACTTCACATGCAATTTCTTTCACCTTTTTCACGTGGAGATGATCGGTGTTTGGAAAAAACACTCTTGTTGCAAGGTGTGAATGAGAGTGTCAGAGATTGAGTGAGCATAAGACAGGGTATTATTTTCAGCATAGTTGTACAAAAAGGATTAATCCAGTGAGTGAAAAGTATCAATGATAAAAACATGTGTCCTCCGGGATAGGTTCAGTTGGTATGTCTTGAGCGATATTTACATAGAATTCATTTAGAGTACCCGCTACAGACATTTGATCTGACATGAGAGAATTATTATGGGGTCTTTTATGAACCCCTTGTTTGATAGGAATGGTTTCGCAGTGGGCCAAAAGTCTTTAGACGTGGGTCACCCTGCACACCTCTCGGAAAAGTAATTTTGTATTGACTGATGTTTTAGTTTGGGATTTGAGATATTCCTTTGTTGTATGCAAGTAATGACAGTTTACTATGTCTTTGCGACAGATTCTAAGACGCAGGCATGTGTCAGCTCCTTTGACAAAGCCGCAATTGCAGATCCAAAGAACAGTCGATTCAAGGAGCTTTTGGAGGTGTTACAAATGGAGAACATTCAACTTCAACCAGGTAGTTAGAATTAATTATTGCGGAACCACTTGCTTCAGAATTCAATTTCAGTACTCACCAGTTACGACGCTGTATGCAGCTGATTGTAATTGCTATATTAATCTATTTGGGCCACATTGGTAATTATTTACCGCTAAATCAACACAAACCTCAAAATTGTGTTAACACTTTTTGACAATAAAAACATCTGAATTTGATTTCATCATTCGGAATTCATTGGTGGAAGGATCCGGAGGAATGGCGAATGAGGTGACTGGACTCCAGCGTCTGCGTTGAGACACATTTACATTGCTGCAAATTTAGCATATTAATGTATACATTGTGTAATGTAGCTATATTTGTGTGTCGCAGGTACACCGTGTGACAACTTCCGGGGCTTCTGCGACGTCTTCCACAAGTGTCGCAGCGCCGACTCGGACGGTCCTCTAGCTCGACTCAAGCACTTCCTGACGTCCACAGACAAAGTGAAGGATTGGTGCACCGTAAGTGATAGTTCATTTGATTGGTTCCACCGTAAGTGATAGTTCATTTGATTGGTTCACCGTAAGTGATAGTTCATTTGATTGGTTCACCGTAAGTGATAGTTCATTTGATTGGTTCCACCGTAAGTGATAGTCCATTTGATTGGTTCACCGTAAGTGATAGTCCATTTGATTGGTTCACCGTAATTGATAGTCCATTTGATAGGCCATTTGATTGGTTCACCGTAAGTGATAGTCCATTTGCTTGGTTCACCGTAATTGATAGTCCATTTGATTGGTTCACCGTAAATGATAGTCCATTTGATTGGTTCACCGTAAGTGTTAGTCCATTTGATTGGTTCACCGTAAGTGTTAGTCCATTTGATTGGTTCACCGTAAGTGATAGTCCATTTGATTGGTTCACCGTAAATGATAGTCCATTTGATTGGTTCACCGTAAGTGTTAGTCCATTTGATTGGTTCACCGTAAGTGTTAGTCCATTTGATTGGTTCACTGTAAGTGATAGTCCATTTGATTGGTTCACCCTATGTGATAGTCCATTTGATTGGTTCACCGTACGTGATAGTCCATTTGATTGGTTCACCGTAAGTGATAGTCCATTTGATTGGTTCACCGTAATTGATAGTCCATTTGATTGGTTCACCGTAATTGATAGTCCATTTGATTGGTTCACCGTAAGTGATAGTCCATTTGATTGGTTCACCGTAAGTGATAATCCATTTGTTCGTCTTCCTGTCGTTTGCACATCCACTTGCTTATGGATTTACCTTGACGTATTTCCGTGTGACCAATGTAATGTCCATATAGAGCATACGCCCAGTGATACACCAATGGTCATGATCATGAAAAATAGCTGTCTGAACACATCGTGTATTTTTTTGAATTTATGAAATCAGATGATACTCTATATGACAAAAACCTACGGGAAAGTTGTGAAAATGTCCAATGTATGCAGTAGTGTTTGCTTTGAGAGATGTCTTGTCGCGGTAATGTATTTAACATATTTTACCATTATCAAAGTTTGACGGTGGTCTCGCACATAATGATTCCGTGATATAAGCAACCCGCAACGACCTGGTTGCATGAATTCAAGAAAACGTTACCTGCTATTATATTCCGGTGGCTCGGCCCGGAAAACTTGTAATGTCTGTCTGCTATCCTTGTTTTGCATTTGTTTGTGATAGTTCTTAATTTTAGTGGAATTTTGGCTGGGTGGCCACACGCCACCCACTTAGCTTTTGTAGAACGCAGACTTTGTCCTGTGCAGCTGCAATTTTGGCGGCCATCATGGATTATGAAAGCGTCAAGCGGATGGCGAGTGGCCATCCAGCCAAAATGTCATCTTCCCACAAAATGCTACCGAAAAGTATAAACGTATGTAATGTAAACAGACATTGCGAGCTATTCCATATTTTTGGGGTTCTATTAACGTAATTATCGTTGTTCGTTTCTCGCCATCATGAAAACCGTTTTGTTCAATGAGTCTTCTGTGTCATTCTGTGTTTCAGAAGTACTGGTGGGCGGTGGTCCTCATGATCCTCGGCTTAATCATCTTCATGGCTCTCCTCCTCAAACTATGTGCGGTCCACACGCCCAGTACCAATCCTCATAGAAAACCCCATCGCAAGGTCAAGTTGCCCAATGCCATGCGTCCACGTACACGAGTGAGTCATCTTTCATTCGTACCATCAAAAATATGACTGTATAATACCATCCCCATTAAAGATCCGTATACACGACAAGCGCGCGCGTAAACCCAAGAAGTACTATTAAAAGACGTGTTGTCTAGACGGTGATTTGTGAACCAAGTGGCCATTCAAGAAAGATAAACTTGCTTTTTAAAAGCAGGTCGTCGGTAGTCAAGTATGGTGGATATGGTGGGATGTGTTCTGGTGAATGACCAGGTCATTGTAATAGACATCCAGTTGGGAGGACCGGTCAATCACGAAGACTTCTCTAAATCATGTTACTTCATCTTCACTTCGGCGTTTCTCTGTGATCGCTGCTGCTGTTCTCTCCATCATTCTGTTCCCTGCTTCCACAATGTGTTCCACCAACCAGTCGCTGATGTCTCCTGTCCTATCCTTCCTTTCTATCCATCCACCTTGCCTTGTAACACAGTCTTATGTATGCCTTATGTGTATGTCTTCTTGCATAGTTCTTTTATATGGAATCGTATCTCTTGATGTGGTCGACTTCAGCCTGAGATAAACCAATGTGTTTGACTGTAGCAGGTTGCGACGCCCGCCGTCTTTGTGGCAACCACCGACACCAACATCTGAAGCCTCACTGCGCAACAACAGCAACAACAACGACGGGTACGGAATGATGTAGCGCTGAGTTTCGACACAACACCGACCGTTTGCTTAGCACAAAACACTGCACGGCACTTGGTACACGCATTATGTTGTATGTTCGCCTGACGCTGCGGAACAATAACTTTAACACGATTGTCACACCGAATATTAATCCGCTGACCTCAAATCAGTGCAAATATCCTGCGACTTATCATCACTCAGTGTTTGGGTTTGTGTGAAACCTGCCCTTGTGAGGTAGGGTATTTGTCAATTTTGCTTTAAGCATATTCATGTTACACCGTCTTCTGTCTAGTGTTTGTGAAAACTGCGTTTTCTGGTATGTGTGAGTAAATGACACTCGCTTTCGTATAAACCAGAACACTGCTTCCAGTACTTGCAACAATATATATATATATATATATATATATACATACATATCTATATATATATGTTGTATATATTGTATATGTGTAATATACAATATATATTATAGAGTGTATATATAAATATATATATATATATATTGTATATGTGTAATATACAATATATGGTATAGAGTATATATATATATATATATATATATATATATATATATATATATATATATATATATATATATATATATATATCAAGGCGAATATAATTGTCCAGGGTCCGAACAACTGTGAATTGTTTGAGTAACACTTTTACGTATATTGCAGGGAGATATTGCAGGGAGACGCACAGGAGACAAACGATTGGATGAGAGAAATGGACAGAGCTCGTGGATATTGTCGTACCGACAACACTGCTAACGGCCAACCCCAACACATATTATCGATATCCAGAAATGATAAGAGAAACGTTGGATGCTTGAAATGTACTACATTCGTCTTTGATAGGTATAATGTGAGAAGCTTATGGAAAAGTACAACCCGTTGCTGCGTTTGAAAGTCGTCGTGTGCTATGTACGTTGTTGTAACATGAATCACTAACGCTATTAATAATTCACTGCGGGGAAAGTTATGCTTCCATACACCTTATTTTATGTATTTACACTATGTTGGCAGAACAAAAAATGCAATGTTCGTTTGTAATATGACGTTACTTTTTATTTACATCATATCGTTACGTTACGCAATGTCATCTTTTATTGAAATATGACTAGTTCCACTGTAAATAATACATTTTTATTACCAACGCAGAATTGTGAACTGTCTATTATTTTAGTAATGTGAATATGTTACTACTGTTCCGACATAAGAAGTCCTCCATTGTAACAAGATTATTAAACAGAGTATAACTTACGATGGCACTTGGACAATGTAACGTGTGTTGCTGAAAGTCAAACCTTCATTTTCTATACGGAACCTGCCCTTCTGATGTATATGGCTTTGATAAGCACATTCACGCTGCTAGAATGTATACAACCTTTATACAATCATCTATATTCACTATGTAACATCGTGTAGTCTAGTGCTTCTAACCTTCTTGTTTGAGGAATAAAGACAAAGTCTGATATCAACTGTTTCATGAGCATTTGTAGGCCAGGTCTTTAGCCGTTGTACGGGTCCTACCTACGTTTGGCTTACGCTATTGAAATTGAGAGAAATATGACCCCAAAACGGTAGAGTCAGTGTAAGATGTCATATTTGGTATAAGTTTCGCCCATCTATTAAAACAAATGTTATTGCAGCGTGGAAGTATGTTATTTTGATAAGGACTTGCTCAATATAATACATAACTGTATACAATGTACATTGTAATGTATAGCTGTAATTTATGCTAGATGTTGTCGTAAAGATGCAAAATCCCAACTACAATTTTTTTAACAGGACGTTCCCAACCATTCTGAGTAGACATCACGTTGCAGTTTATAGAAAAATGAAACATTCGGGCGATCCCAAATATGTTTATGGAGATACGTCACATATAAAAATGATTTCAATTACTGAAACTAGGTCGAAAACCTGAACGAATTTTCATGAGCTCAGATTTGTTAGTGTCTTTGCATTATGTTAGATATCTGGTGCATTTGGTGGCGGTGGTATACAACTAAAGTATGTGCGTGTAAATAAAACATGTATTCGCTTATATGATATCACCAAAGCGATTTCTTATCAGCTAATTTGTTCCATTGCTGGCAGAACAAACTGGCGGACAGATAAGAACAACCAACAATTATCCGACAACTGTATACGTATAAAAGTGTAAACAAGATGATTGGATGGTTGCCCTGAAAAAGGGCTACGACTTTATTGCTGGATTAGTTTCAACTCATGGACGGCCAGCACAACTTATTAGAGTGAAGCAGCGATACCAAAGCGATTGGAAAAGAAATATCGTAGTGTTCTTTTATCTGCTTGTTTCAACCTATGAGGAACCGCCATTTGTGACAACCGCTTTATGACGTCATCGCAAGCGACGTTCTACGCGAATTATGACGTCGGACGTATACAAATGTCACAGTAGGTCCTCATAACGTTAACAATAAACGACGCATCGAGAGGGAATGAAAGGTGTGTTATTATGTCGCTTATGTCGAGAAAGAAGTCAAAATGTAGTATAGTCATTTCTTAGTTTTGTCAGTAACTGTATGCAAAAAGTGTCGGTGATCGGTGGCAGGATACAAGTGTGTTTGTGGGTGTATGCGTGCGAGTATGTGCATACATGCGTGTCTGTGTGCATGCGATCATACTACAAATAAACGTCTGCAAATATCGCGATCCCAGTTCGTTTCCCTATCCCTATCACATCATCAATAAAAATGGTCCCACATGGGGATAGGGAAAGGAGACGAGATCGGGCCGTTTGCAAACACTGTCTGTGTCTTCGCCGTCTCCATGTGTGTCACATCAGTTGAAAGTTATGGCCAACCAGAAACATTGATTACAATATTATTAACAACAAAATAAATATTCGTAGATATATCATAGCTTGATGATGTTAAGCACCGATGTTTGACATTGAAACGGTTACAATTGCTAAAATGTTACATTATTGGTTATTTTTGCATAAACATCGTCACGACAACAGTAGCACTGATACTGAGATTTTATTTTATATTAAAATATTAAACATAATCTCATCAATTATTCCCCGGCAACATTAGATCGTACAAAATCACTGTTGTCAAGCTGTTATGGCGCATTGTGTATCACTTACAGCATAATATGTCGATATAGGAAGACTACACATATTCTATCTTAATATGCGCTGTCTTAATTTACAATAATCTACGCTCTTTGATGTGTATAATCTACGTCTGCACTATAGTTCTCTATAATATTGAAAATTAATTATAACTTACTCATTCTAGCTTTGTAATATTACTATGCGTATTCAATTGGGCAATGTCTTCGTTTATAAAAAAAAGTTATAGTTTAATTGTACAACATCACAATCTGAGCAAAAAGTCGCGTGTTAATCGTGAATAATTAATTATATTTTTAAAACACTAGCTTCACCGGCGAATTCATCAGTCTCTCTTTAATGACAACATGTTGCTATAATCTATGATGTGATGTTAGCTATGGTACTATCTCCACACTTTAAATATGCGTAACCGTACTGATAGTAATCGAGGTGTTATTTCAGAGTAAATCGCGGACTCGATCATTTGGTCACTCTCGAAGAATTGACTTGTCGTATTAGTGTTCCTCTTCTGTGCACGTCTCATAACAGTCGACGAAGACAGGTCGACACGCCTGGATGCGTTTTACGTATGGGTCTTCGGTGTTGGTGTTCGCGTAGCATTCGTCAAACTTCTTGAGACATATGCTGCGACAGCGTACAACCTGCTCGTCCAGGGCTGACGCGGCGAGCCAGCAGCACGCTGACACGACCAGTAATGTCCACGTTGTACACTTCATCTGACTGAAAATGAAGACAGAAATGTTAAACAAAGTTGATGTGTTAATACGTTAAGTTTGAGGATGCTAAACGGTGTTATCTTTTATAAAATATGTTAACTTTATTATATACAATCTCGTTTATATATATATATATATATATATATATATATATATATACGTATATATATATATATATATACATATATATGTATATATATATATATATATATATATATATATATATATATATAATAGAGGTAAAGGTAGAATTCTTGACAACACAACAAATTCATCTATCATGAAAGCAAACAGCATGATATCTAACGCAATGGCAAAAACATGCATACAGCTACACTGGAGATATTATTTATAACGGAGGGAAGAAATTAAACAGGAAAGAAACAAAACAAACTAGCCAAAATGACAAAAAGGTATCTACGTGTTAACTGGAAATGCGTCTACGTGCATGCGTGTGCGTGTACTACATTATATACATTATGAGTATGTGTGCATGCGTGCCTGTTGTGTACATTCGTGCATGTGTTAAATACGACAATCGTATGATTTCCAAAAATCTTACAACTCAGTATGCCTACCTTTGTTGCCGGTGTACCGATGGTCCTGACATCTATCGACGTAGAGCTCACTCACAGCAGGTCGTGTACGAGTCAGCTTTATATAAGACTGATATTAAGGGGTCGTTCACAATTGTCAACGTTTCCTGAAGTGTATAAACGGTGCGCTATGGGGGAGGGGGCGGAGGATTTCGCATGCTTATGTAATGTATGAGTCACAATAATTAACATTTTAAGTGTACTCTTTGGGGGGCCGGAAGTGTTGACAATTATGAACAATTTGTTGGTTGATTTGTGTGAATTAATATATGTTTCTACATCCATTTGCATCACTCCCCACCACCAAAGCTATCAAAAATCTCTGGTTGCACATCATACTACAACCCATTCCCTAGGGGACAAATCCAATCTCCTATCCGCATCATCAAATATATTAATACATTGGTAGATTCAGCTCACTGCACGCCCCACCCACTCCCCCGATTCCGATGCCTGAATATGAGTTCAAGCGACGAATTTCAATTTGTGTTGCGTTTAGCCGTTTTTGATATTTGTCTCCAATGCGATCCGTGCTG
>OZ024865.1:46843052-46908052 GCA_964017155.1 Oasisia sp. SBJ-2009 | reverse complement strand
CGTTTGCATCATTCCGTTCAAACATAGCTCTGGCAAACGGTAGACACTCGGCGTAGATTCTTGTGCAGAATTTCTTGCGATAGCTGAACCTCCTTACAGCGATTCTTCTCAATGCAGTTGAAGTACTTCTTCAGACAACTTGTCCTGGCTTTCGCAATTTCACGTCACAAGACCGACTCGCACACATCAAACGTAGTCAGTATCAACGATACTGCCAGCAGCAACGAGGGATTCATCTGGAAATAGATACACATGACGTTTCTACATATTGGGAAACTCTCCATATTCGTATGGCGCTCCCCACATATAGACAGGTAGACACAAGAGACGGTCCCGTGGCATACGTAAATTACTTTTATAAGAAACAATTAAAAGACACATGATGTTGCCACAATACATTTTTATGCGAATTTACGGCCCATAGAGAATCTCGCATGTTTCCTAAAGGTTTGTTAAAAAGGGTGTCGCTCTACGCAACGTCACGTCACATCCGGCCTCTTCGTGCAGCTCACAGGCATCTTCCTGTACCGTCATCAGGGTGTTTGGTAAGTACAGCTGTAGCAGGGACCGTGAACACCGTAGAAGTGACCACTTATCATGCCCAGTCTCGAGCCAAATTATTAGAAATGAGCGACATGCGACGTTCGCTGGAGTTCACACCGCCATAGGCCCATATACAAAATATGCAACGATAATTAGAATGCTATATCATCGGCAATATATATATATATATATATATATATATATATACATATATATATATATATATATATATATATATATATATATATATATATATATATATATATATATATACAGGTGAGTACATACTTGTGTAAAATTATTTGATATGACATAACAAGTAAGACAATAAATATAAAACAGTTTTATGGTAATAATTGATATGACAAGAAGACCAATAGCATAATAAAACTTGAAGATTCCATGTAATCGCTATACCTTTGAGAAAAACGACACAACTGACCTACACATCAAGTGATCGGCTACTTAGAAAAACCTTGGAGGCTCGGTCAAGCGATGACAAAAATTGTTGCAGAACACGTTAGTACAGTCATACATTTTGTTTAAACTGGAAGAATATATTTATGACAAAACATCAAAGAACGTTGATAAAGTGACAACTCTATGTTTGATCTGGGAGCTGTCGTGCAACAACTGTAAAGTAATTCACTCATATAATCGTTAACAACATTGTTGGCAAAAGTAAAGCTTGACGGAGGTTATGCAGAAACTTCGACTGTAATATATGTTTTATATTTATGTGCATGAATTTATAATTAGTCTGGAAGGTTAATTATATATATATATATATATATATATATATATATATATATATATATATATATATATATATATATATATATATATATATATATACTCCTAAAGGCAGCTTATGTAGACCGTTTATGCATATCGGACCGGCTTATGTAGACCGCTGTTTTATGTAGACCAAGACTGGTCTACATAAAGATTCGGCGTGTTAGTTCACAACTAACACAATTGAATTGATCAGTACCATTGCTTGTACACACAGTTCATATGACAGTGAAGTACTGTGCGTAATTAAGTTTTAAATGAATAACATCTTAAGTGATTTTGAGCATATTTTTTTCCAGCGCCGTGCATATTTTTTAGTATATTGTGTGCCGGGTTATGTGTACCGGGTCAAAGTTCTTATAAATCTATATTTATGGTATATATCGAACGAAGGGTTGGAGTTTCGTGTTCATTGTATGATGTGCTTCATACTGATGCAAAAGGCTATATTATTATGTGTAAATTAGTAAAACTTGCATTTTGTCTTTGTTGCGGACTGATAGATCCCTCGAATGTTGGTGTTGCCGTTGGTATTCGGCAATTAATTTTACAGGATTCACTAAATTGTTAAATTTACTGCATTAACATGTATCACAACATAGCTAGATTCGGCGTCTACTGCAAAACTAAATATATAAAGCTTCCGGCGTTGCTCCGGTCTACATAAATCGACATCTTTGCATACGCGGTTTTATGTAGACCGATTTGTTTGCATATACCTTATTTATTGAAAAATGTTGATGAACTTTCATTATGTGTTAAACATTAGTATTAGAAACAATGTTCCAGTTTTACATCTTTGGAAAATGTATTAAATAAAGAAATACGTCTGGTCTACATAAGCCGGTCCTCTAGGCACTGGTCGACATAAGCTGCCTTTATGCTTATATATATATATATATATATATATATATATATATATATATATATATAATTAACCTTCCAGACTAATTATAAATTCATAAATACATACATAAATATAAAACATATATTGTATATGTATATTATCGTGAATTATATAAAAAAAATTGTGTCATTTTGTCAAACCGTATTGAAGTAGTGAATGTGACAGATTGCAACATTAATTCATGAGCAGATGTTTTTTTTTTTTAAATGTGTCATGTGAAAACCCAGATAGTTATCGAAAGACCTATAATAATGACCACCGTAGTCAGTGAGGACATTGTATGAGTGTCCTTCACGCGTGTGGCATAAAGTGGGTCGATTAATATAGAGCTAACCAGTACAGTTTACGTGACACCGACCTTACGTATTCTTCCGTCTGAGTGGCCAAGTGCCCATTTCACTATGATAAAGAGATCTAAGATAAAGAGCTCTTAAGAAAAATTCATCATTAAAACAATTCGTTGTTAAATTTAATGTTTTGTTTTCAAAATGCAAATATCATATCATGATATTAGTGACACTACTGACACTAGTGACAAAGTCCCAGTGCCGCGTCATGGCGGTGGCAGTTTTCATGTTGTCAAAATCCCCGTTAAGGATCAAAATTGATTTTAAAGTGCAAACGCGATCTTAAGAGCTCTCTTAAACAAAGGCGGTGAAATGGTCCCTGAGCATTGCAAGAAAACCGTGTGTATAACGCAGGTCAAATGCCTTGATTACAACCTCGCAAGATTCAATAAAGACGCTATGTTTTATATTGTTATTGAATCTGGTGTGGCCGATGCATTACTGGGACAACGGAATGTGTTGATAATGCCAGATAACACGTCGATGTCCGTAATGCAAATATGCCCTACTATATGATCGTTTTCGGTGTGCCTGCGTTACTGCCGGGTTAATCCAGCGGCCCACACTTGTCACGTGTGTTCGGTCATCGGCATCACGAATTGCTGGTATTTACAATGCCTATTCGTGGCCCACGTCAAGTATTAAATACATTCATCTCACCGTTTTGTTATATATATATATATATATATATATATATATATATATATATATATATACGGGACAACGCTACCATCGTGTGTGTGTGTGTGTGTGTGTGTGTGTGTGTGTGCGTGCGTAAGTACGTGCGTGCGTAAGTGCGTGCGTAAGTGCGTAAGTGCGTGCGTGCGTGCGTGCGTGCGTGCGTGCGTGCGAGCGTGTGTGTATGTGTGTCGTCAATCGTGGTGTCGATAATAGCAAATAGAGTGCATATCCTACTAAAGACTTTGCGCATGCGTGAGTCGTTCCATTACAAAAACTGTTTCATAATCTGTGCAAATAATATAGATATGCAAATGTGAACAACTATATTGTTTCTACAATTGAGACACCCAAGCAGTACCAGATAGTAGAAGACTAAGCAGGGACGTTAGCGTGACTTTACAGTCCACTTATTGACTGGCCGAATGTCGCGTACACAGAAGTAACGTTCACAAATACCTTTGCTCTCATATATCATCAGTCGAAGTACATCTCATCATAATGTCTTCGTGACGTTGTCGTTAAATTGATGACGACGTCAGAAGACGATCGCGGACACCACAGCCAGGTTTGAGGTTGGGTAGGCATCCCGGACGTATTCTACGAATAGTCGTATGTAATCTGCACCAGTGAGTATTAAATACATATTAATGTGTTTTGTCTTATTAGCATACGTGATATTCGTCGGTGTTTGTCTCTTCACGTTCCATCTGTTGCAGATGCGTCAGTTGTTACTATTGTATATTTGTCTAGTGTAATTGTTTTAATATAACTATATAATATATATAATTGATATATATAATCAAACACGTTTGTGTAAGTTACAGACTTATGTATATACGTGACTGGCTCATGCAAGAACGCCTATCCAGGTTAAGTCATCAAGTTCTGACTTACTATTTGTTCCTAACATCAACATCGACATTTGGCCAAAGACTTTCTGTGTAGCCGGTCTGACCGTTTGGAATTTGAACATCTCAGTGCTAGACCAGTTGAAGGTATTACTTTATTCCATCATCATTTACATATTCAGCTCTGTAGCTGTATTTGCAATACAACACAGAGATGAAGCACGACTACAGCCGTCTATTTCAGAGTCGGTACAAACAAGGTTCCCCATTCCAAAACTTACTAAGTCAAGTTCACTAAGATGTGCAACTGTGACGACCGCCATCATACCACCTACTTGACAGTAGCCGGTGTGGTTGCACTCATGTTGTTTGCCTTTCAATAGAAATCTTAATACAAACAGAACATGTTATCTACCCCTCAAACCACCCAATCATTGCTAAATAGGCCTACATCCGCGTCAGCCTCCCAAAATGTCGGTTTAGGCGACATGTGGAATTCTAGCTGGAAGTACTGCCGATGTTAAATAATTCAGCTCCGACTCGTAATTTGCATCAACAAACATATGATTTGGTTGTGTAGGGAAATAGTATATTTATACTTTTCAATGGGAGTAATCATTATGTTAGTTTAGAGTTGTATGCTGCAAGCAGCATCATTTATCTACAAGCTTTTAAAATGCTTAACTGGTGCTAGAATACTTGCTATTTTTCTTTGTCTGTTCAAACAAATTAGAAAAATAATAACTACTAAACATGTCAATAAATGTGTTCTTATAAATGAATAGTACAATATGTAGTTACGATAATCTTTCTAGGAAGACGATGGCTGCTTTTAATAACGTAATCCAGTTGGCGTGTTCTATACGAAGCTAAATTCCCCTGTTTTTTTTTTTACATCTATTAGCAATATTCAGACATTAAAACAATAATGCAGTACTACACGCGCATTCTTGGCTATCATTAATCAAGTAAAAACAGTCATGATCCAGCCTTAACAAATCCATGTTTGTATTCAAATATGTTATCTGTTTAAACATTTATTCTGAAATCCATAGCGTTATAAGTAATTTGGGAGTGGAATATTTCTTTATACGACAAACTTATATGTATGGATATACGCGTGTGGCATGGAGTACTGTAGTACTCTGATGCCACATGATCCAATTGTATCGGTAATAGTAATAGTAATAAACTTCCCTGACGTGATCTTTGTAGTAACAACGCTGGTTCTTGGAATCACAGCACAAAACAACAACTGAGAGAAAGTGCTCCCTACTCGGAATGTGTCCATGTGTCGTGTAGAATAACCAAGCCCAGGAGAAATACAATTAACTGTGTTGCAAGAATGCTCTTCACGCAGGGCATGAAGTCATGAAATAAAACTTATTCATTATATAAAGGTATATATATATATATATATATATATATATATATATATATATATATATATATATATATATATATATATATATATATATATATATATATATATATATATATATATAATGACTTAATATTGATTTAATGAATTAATAATAATGATTTAATATCGAATCTGGGAAACTTTGTATACATAAATCCACACAAAGTAAAATGAGACCAATTAATTATCTAAATTTGCCAAGCATACACTAAATGTATTGGGTGCCTCTCTCTCTCTCTCTCTCTCTCTCTATATATATATATATATATATATATATTTATATATATATATGTATATATATATATATATATATATATATATATATATATATATATATATATATATATATGCGAGTGATCGCGCGCAACGGAAGAAACAACAAAGAACGACAGAAAGAACGAGACGGTTCATAACCCGTCAATATAGTCAAACAACTTTATTTCAATATTAATCGCGATGGCCTGTTCATTGCAGACCTCCGCCATGCGGCTGCTACTGGTCTTCTCGATATGCTGCTGGTTGACGGCAGATCACGTCGTCTACTCGGCCATAGGTCGTCGCAAACCGAGGGGCTTCACCGGTCTGAAGAGATACTTAATGGACGGCGACAAAATTATCATGACGGACAGGCAGAAGTGTCGCGTGTTCTGCCTGGAAAAATACTACGAGTGTTTCCAGAACAATCGCTGCTACCAGAAAGGGAACAAACACCGCATCGAATACTGCAAGAAAGACTACAAGGAATGTATGCGCTACTCCATGGAAATGATGCGTAAAATCGAGTTGGACGATTTTATACCAACAGGCAAGATTCTTGGTTTTAGATAAAAGTGTCCGTCGTGCATGACGTTTACACGTCGACATGGTACAAATGCGCATACAATGCAAACATGGAGGCGCTGACAGAGACAACCTCGTTTGTTGTTCAGTTGGTAGGACAGAAAGTGTGCAACACTGAAGTGGCATCTGTTGTGACAAAGCAGTGTTTGAACGTGTTCCACGTGAATATCTTTATATATGTAATACATCTGGTTGCTATCCTTTCATAGATGTAAGCTCAGGACGGATGAATGCAATACATGAATAACGTATTTGTAACCTGATATTTTTGTGCGGCTCATGCAACTCTGAAATAAGATCATACACACTCACACATACATTCACACACACGCACTCTCGGACACACACACACACACACACACACACACACACACACATACACACACACTCAAACACTCACACACACACACACACACACACACACACACACACACACACACACACACACACACACACACACACAAACACACACACAAACACAAACACACAGACACACACACACAGACACACACACAAACACACACAGACACACAGACACACAGACACACACACACAAACACAAACACAAACACACACACACACACAGATACACACAGACACACACAGACAAACACACACACACACACACACACACACACACACACACACACACACACACATTTGTCGCTACATCACTTCCTCTTTCCTATATAAGTAAGTAAGATGGAACAAAAGCAACACATATTACTTCCACTGTGTATCTCACTATAACGACAATGTAACACAAAATAAGACACTTAATACGATAATATACGCATCGTTGATATAACTATATATCATAATCATTGTATAATGTCACACGATCAAAAGGCATCTATTTATTCAAATAATCGCCAATGCATGCTTGTCGCTACAGTTAATACCTTGCCAAAATAAATTGTCTGATGTACATTATGTTTAGTCAAAGACCTTTGAATATATCAACGCTGTATTGTAGACTACATCGCTGCAAGACAATTCTAAAACATTTACACAGAAACGTGCACAAAATCAGATCGGGCTTGCATGAAAACATTTCAATTGATAGCATATCTCAATTCTTGGCTCATAATTAAATACATTACTAGTTCGTCTGACGATATTACCATAACTACGTACAACATCTGTGCAAATGACCTGGCGCGTATTCTGTCCTGCATAGCACATCGTTTGTTCGGCCAATATTGGTAGTTTGTCAGAAATATGTGTTTGTATACAGCACATGCGCCTGGTGTGAATTGACCAAATATTATCTTAGCAATTACTATATCACTATTAGCTAACCCACTTCAACAAACACGAAACTGACTTCTGAATTAACAGCTACACCCACCATGAGTATGCTTTACTGAACAAATCAAATGCATCTTATACATGTACTTATTCATAGTTTATGCAGTTACGCAGGTATATATATGTTAGTCATTAATTAACTAACCTTGCCAACCGGGGACTCCTTTTGGAAACTGTCGGGCCTTCGTGGAAGAGGTCGCCCGCGTATTATCGTGAGAGACACCTACCACCCAGACGGACACCAGCTTCAGTAACACTTGTCTGGTTGTGTCGAGAGAAAACAGTAGATACAAAACGTCACGTCAGCTTAAGAGTAAATATAAGAGCGTGTGTTAGTCATGAGGGATATTTAATCAAACTAATTTCAAGGGTTTGTCTAAACTTCCTCAAAAAACAACACACACACACACTCACACACACTCTCTCTCACACACACACACACACACACACACACACACACACACACACACACACACACACACACACACACACATATATATATATATATATATATATATATATATATATATATATATATTATATAATGGCCAGATTTTATATGGTGAGAAAATATTGTTTTGAAATCTACCATGCACACCGGCTAAAAGATGAAGTTGGGTGGAAAAAAACTGATAAAACATCAGAGAAAACCATTGAGAGGAAAAGACCTCTCACCCAAAGTATATCGCATAGTGATCAATTTAAGAACTTTTCCATTTGCCAGTCACATGTGTTCAATAGTGAACCTATGACATGTAATGTTCTACCTTATGCTATGCACATTTTGGTTGATTTGGACTCATCAGGTCGTACAACAAATTATGCCTGACTGCCAAAACGGCAATTTTAGCTACATTTTAAAGTAATTTGTGTACATCCAAGATGGCCACTGGTCATATCTTAAAAAAAATAGTTTAGAACCACTTGTGTGAAAGTCACTGTAGATATGTTCCTAGGAATTGACCTATTTTATTAATATTATTGCTTTGATCTAACAAAAAAATAGCTCAATACGTACCTTCTTAGTGAAACAAAGTTTTTACACACCTCGAAGAACATTGGATATTTCTGGGCAGAACGCTGAACTAGGTCCACCATACCTATGTAATGTGATTCACTGTGAGTGTAGAGTGCAGGGCAAGAAATGCAGCACTGGAGTATGTAGCTGCGACAAAGAATATATGTCGTACTTATCATACAGCAACTGCTCTGATGCTGCAGTCCATTCGCCAACACAGAAGAGGTTTAGGCTGAAGACGAGGAAGGACTCGAGATGGAAAATGCTGAGGAGAACGATTTGGAAGACCAGAGGATGAAAATGTAGCCGAAAAGCGTGGAGTGCATGAGGATGTCGATGATGGTTTGATGATTTTGATTACCTGGATGTTGAGTGAGAATAGGTAAATGATAATCATGAAGATTATAACGCGTTATCTGCACTTACGATGACATAAACCTCATGCCTATAGCTTAATGTGTATACCTATCCTTTTTCTATTGTTATATATATATATATGTATATATATATATATATATATATATATATATATATATATATATATATATCATTCCTTGTGGCATACCTGCAATGACTTTCACACATAAATATTTAACGCAAGAATTTCCCTCAAAGAGAGATATTAATACCAATGTTGTTGACGTTACTTGTACACTACACTATGTGTAACATGTATTAAGAAGTGTTCCATATACTTTAAAGTATAACTGATTACTCTTTTTCTCATGAACAGACCCTTATAAAAATATACCATTCAAATACCATTGAATGGTCCTAGGGGGTATAATGGCCAATGGTATTTGAATGGTATCTGAATGGTATCTGAATGGTTTTTTTAATGATATTTTGTATTCAGTGTACCGTTCAGTGATATTGAATGGTATTTTAAATTACCGTTGAGAATACCACTGAGTCCTGCTGAAATACCATTGAATGGTCCAACGGTACTCAATGGTTTTCATTGGTATTCAATGGTATTCAATGGTATAGCATTGGCACGTTTTTGTAAGGGGATGTGTCAAACATTATAGAAACTACAGTATAACTTCATAGGCGTTTCAATTTGCTGTCCATCGCGAGGTCAACTTTGTCCTTTACGTGACCTTCAGCATCTGATCGTGACCTTGAACTTAAATGTAACATCATCAATGGATTCTACAAATCCAAATACCCCTAAAAAAGGTAGTACACGTAATTCTACAACAAGTGATTCTACATTATTTTTGTTAAAGATCTGACCATTGGCTATCAAAGTTGCTTAAAGTCGCCGTTCGGGCGGTTAAGCTGAATTTGTTCTGGGACTTGATGAGTCAAAATCAACCAAAACATTCATATGATAGAACATTTATAGGTTTACTATTGAACACATGTGACTGGCAAAATGCACCCGTTGTTAAATTGATCACTACGCAATGAACGATGGGTGCTTTGAGGAGTCTTTTCCTCTCAATGTTTTTTTCTGAAATGTTAACACAGTTCGTTTCTCACTCCATCTCATCGGTTTAGTCGGTATGCGTTGTTGATTTCAATATATATATATATATATATATATATATATATATATATATATATATATATATATATATATATATATATATATGTGTGTGTGTGTGTGTATGTGTGTGTGTGTGTGTGTGTGTGTGTGTGTGTGTGTGTGTGTATACAATGCGCACACACACACACACTCACACATATATATATATATATTTGCACATATATATGTTTATATATTATATGTACAGGTATATATATATATATATATATATATATATATCCATATATATGTAATATATGTATATGTATATGTATATGTCTATATATATATATATATATGTATCTGTATATATATACATACGTACATACATACATACATACATACATACATACATACATACATACATACATACATACATACATACATACATACATATACAAACATACATAACATACATACATACATACATACATACATACATACATACATCATGTCGTGACAGACACAAAAACAACCGCTCACCGCTACAGCTAGGACTTGGACTAATGAGAGCCGTGACATTCACCTGACATTGACGCCTACCTTCACAAAGTTCAAGTGAAAAACGTGTAAATTAGTTCAAAGACGTAACTGGGTCAAAAGACTGAAAAACTCATAAATGAATGAGAGAGAAAAGTGTCATCTTAACACGAGAGGATTGCGTCAGTTATTTGTGACAGCTTCAAGCCAAGCTGCGTTCTTGTTTCCAACACTTAACCCGCTTTAGAAGTGTTGCACTTAAGAGGTCGTCAACAGCTCATGGTCCGCCAAGAGTGTCAGCGTTCAACTGTGAATGATTACAAATATTGTGTTTTAGATTCAGCAAAAGTTAACAGGATAATTGGGGGACTTTCCGGCCGCTACCCTCCAGGGGGCGCCACGGATGGCCGGTCCAGTTGTTGATGGCAAACAGGAATATTGCAGAGTTGACAATGTCAGGTGGCAAACGGGTGAGGAGGCCTTTGGCTTATCGAAAATAAGGCAGACAAGACAGTCAAAGTCGTCATTACAGAATTGGACTGATGTACGTTTATGGTAGTAATGCGAGTTCAGACAAAACGTTTTGTATTTTTTTTTTCGACAGGTGAATATTTTATGATGTTTGCGAATTTATTCCAGAATTTTGACACATCTACCGCGAAAGCACGTTTGCCCTGCCTATATATTGAGCTTAATATTAGGAACACAACGTTGCTGAGAAACGGATGATCTAGGAGGGTGTCAGAAAACTGCATCAGGTTAACACACTCCTGACATTGCCGCCTACTCCAACTACTGGAGTATCGTAAATACTCGAGCGGCGAAGTGTTGTAAGAGCACCGTCACCCTAAGTGTTAATTCCACCGCGTCTTACTGTGTACACTTGCTTCCTTGAGCCGTTGGCCTCAGATCAACCAGTTATTGACTGGTAGTCAGTCATTCCTATGCTCTGTTAGGTGCACTGATTATTATTGTCTTCTGCTTCCAAAACCGTAATTGACAGCAACAGAAATTTATGTTAAAATTAAAACATGCGCTTGAGTGCGTGCGTGCGTGCGTGTGTGCAATTGAGTAAGTTAATGTTTTCTCCATAGTCGTTTTCACTTGCAAACATCCAATGTTTTAAATTCCATCCGTTTGGAAGGAACTACCGTATTTTATTTTTCGCAATGTATGCAGCTGTTTCGAGATCTGACGATCGATAGGTAATTCGGTGTAATTGTCATGTCACGCACGCACCAATTTCCCTCACGGAAACAAGTCTCTTTGTCCGCATTATAGAAGTAGAGTAGATTTCACTCAACGTTAATCTCCTACAAAACGACATGCACATTTTTCTAATACATCGACACAATTTCCGTAGCATTCTGAACAATTCTGCCCCCAACATGCATATTCATGTTAAACCATTCCATGATAATCTAACAATCTGTTCATGGATTAATTTCTTTACATCCCGTGTGAAATCGGATGCGTTATGTTATCTTGACACCGTGCCATCGTGTAGATATTAAATTTGGGTTAGCCTTCGAACACATTTCATTGGTGGATGATGCACGTGGAACAACGTTCAATTACACACTTGTTCAAACAGATCCGCAAGTACTTACGTAGGAAAACATCACCACTTGCTCACGAAGTTGACGAGGTTGACAGTTATCCAGGACGGAAACTGCTGATTCGAAACAGCTAAGCATATCAATTATAAGTGACCGCACTCACTTCGGTGCAAGGATTTACAAGTAGACGACTTAAAGAAAAGTAGGCGCATATGTTGCCATGACAACGATTTGATGACCTAGCACCGGTCTCGTCTTTCGGGATAGTCTCTAAATTATATGTTCTGAATTTGTGTGTGAATTCATTGTATACATATACATACATACACCCTGTACATATATACATGCATACATACATACTTTCATACATACATGCATACATGCATACATGCATACATACATACATACATACATACATACATACATACATACATACAAACATACATACATATATATATATACATATATATATATATATATATATATATATATATATATATATATATATATATATATATATATATACATACATGCATACCTGCATACATACATCCATACATGCATACATACATACATACATACATACATACATACATACATACATGCATACATACATACGTACATACATACATACAAGCATACAAATAAACATACATACATATGTACAGACATACATGCATACATGCATACATGCATACATACATACATACATACATCATCATCATCATCGTCATCATCATCATCATCATCATCATGACTCTGGTTCGCGAACGAAGAATCAGGAAGGAGGAAGTCCTCATCTGGTGTAGACACGCTGGTGGTTGATGAAACCTATCCGAGATAGCCAAGTCTTTCCACAGCGACTGCACTTCACGATCTGTTCAAGGTTAATGTCAGAAAGGTCCCAGTTGTTCAGGCTTCTCCTTTTGTCTTCCATGTTCGCCCTTCGTGTAGTTTCAAAGGAAGTGGTGGCCTGGTAAACTGTGCGTCGCCAGTTCATGCACTGACGGTAATCGATGTTGCAAGCGGCGAGGGACTCTTTCAAAGTGATTTTGTATCTTTTCCGACTTGTCCCTTTGTCACGATGGCCAGTGGAAAATTGTCCATATAGCACGACCTTTGGTAGGCGATGGTCTTCAGTCCTGGAGACATGTCTTGCCCAGCGAAGCGGTGTTTTGAGGAGCATGGTCTCGATGCTGGTAACCTTTTCAAGGTAAGGTAAGCTGGTAAGCCATTTCAAGGCCCTCGATGTTGGTGGCGAAGTCACTCCAATGGATGTTTAGGATGAGGCGTAGATGGCGACGACAAGTAACCCAGGACTCAGCACCACACAGGAGAGTGATCATCACAACAGCTTTGTAGACATTGATTTTCTTGTCTTTCTTTAGACTTTTTCCAGATACTTTTGTATAATCTACTGAGTGCGCTGTTTGCGTTGGCCAGCCTATTGTCCATATCTTCGTCTATGTTTTCATCAGATGTGATAACGTATCCTAAGTAGCTGAACTGGTGGACTGCTTTCAGTTCTGAATGTTACGTGACTGACTTCCTACTACTATTGTATATTAGCAATCAAGAAGTATTATGTATTGTAAAGAGCGTTGGACAATTGTGGATGTGGCGCTGTGGCAAATTATATTTACTATGATTATTAATATTATGTGAAAACGACCAATCATAACACGTCATTCGTTTATTGTGTGTCTCGTTAATAATATTGTATCGATCGAACACTGCCTTGAGAAAACAGCATTCAAGTACAGAGCCAAACCTTGCAGTAATATGCCAAAAGGCATTTATTTAATATAACGTATGCGATTTAATTTACATACACCAAACAAAAACGGTTCCATCACATATATAACTTTTTATTTCAGTATGTTTCTGGTTTTGTTGTTTGTATTCTTCAATTATTATTATTTATACATCTGTACCTGTGCTGCGTGTGTGTTGCATAATATTTCGTCTCACTATTCTCTCAAATTGAGAACATCTTTTGGCTACCGAAAGTCGTTCGCTTCGATTCTTCGCATCATCTCCCGGGAGAACTGCATGCAGTCCTTGAATTCCTCCCGGCATGACTCAACGCGGTGTGCGAGGTGCTTCAGATGACAACGCTTGTTCTCGTAGCAAGCGTAGTACTTCTTGATGCAGTACACGCGACACTCCTGCCTTTCGTTCATCACGATCCTGGGTCCTTTCATGGGGTATTTCTTTGTACCTTTCAGACCTGGCGGATGGCGCATTCTTGGGTGGTACTGTGCGTCACATGTGCCCATCAAACAGCAGCACACGACGAGAGCCAGAGCGACGTGTCGTATCCCACGTCCCTGCAGACTGCGAGACCAACACACGACATTGACGTGATAATTGCTACAGGTGTCTCCAACTGGGAATTGCTGTTGAGTTGATCATAACAAATATCTATAATTTTATTTATTATAAAATAATTATTACTTATATATAAAAGTTACTCTTTCCAATACTGTACCAAACAGTTTCACACTTGAATGTTTGTTATCAACTGATATGGTAATTCATCTAGGAATTATTTGATATACTTTAATGATATTAAACGTAGGACGAATACCACCTAATATGCGTTTGCTTATTTATAACTTTAGCTATTATCATTTATTATTCATATTATACGTTTATATATTGATGTACGTATACACAAATACAGATGTATCATTAAATATATACATACGTACACACACCTATACACATCGATATTTATGATGTTTGCGACCGACATTTAATATATATATATATATATATATATATATATATATATATATATATATATATATATATGTATATATATATGTATATATATATATATATATACTGATGCTTGGATCGACATTTCAACTGCATATAACAAAGTCACACATTTCAAACGTACAATAAAGCGTTTTATAAACACATTTCACAGTAATACTAATGTAAAAATAATACCTATAAACGTATATGTATAATATATATATATATATAATATATATATGTATATATATATATATATATATATATATATATATATATATATATATATATATATAATATATATATATATATATATATATATATATATTTCTACATATACGTTTATAGGTATTATTTTTACATTAGTATTACTGTGAAATGTGTTTATAAAACGTTTTATTGTACGTTTGAAATGTGTGACTTTATTATATGCAGTTAAAATGTCGATCCAAACATCAACATTGACCATCATAACTTTAAGTTGTGTTGTAGAAGAACGTATATGTGGGTGTAGATATGTGTGTGAGTGTGTGTGTCTACATCGGATGATAGAATTGGCTAACAGAGCGGTTTTGTAAATTTATATGCATACAACTGATCATAAAATTACACCTTCATCAACACTTTATGTGAACAAAACATTGTACAGAATTTTGTTATTGATATGGGTAAATAACGAACATGTTGTAATAAAGTTAAGCGAAATACCGTATCAATTACCATGTTCATGTATAGAACTGTTTAACACCGTTGTCAACATTCAACACTATCTCAGTAAATCTATTTTAAAAAACATGTAGGAGTAGAATATTATATAAATTAATACTCACTGTTGCAACATAGACATGAATTTCTTTACATACATAACACATCCGGTTGTTCACCTTGTGTAAATGTCAGTGGTGGGATATCGTCTTTGGCAGTCATCACTTGAAAGACAATGTCAAGAATGCATACTTATCCTCGATCGAAGGTTGCTACTGGTGAACGAGTTCGTAGCATTTGGCCAACGCAGTTATACAAATACACTTAACATCACTCACTTATAAAAATAAATTTTGGTCAATCCGCTTTGGGTACTGTTACCGTGTTGTTTTTGCACACTGATTCTTACAATTTGCCATGACCTCCGAACACGCATGCGTTAGTATACAACACGAATGGTGGACCGATCGATAAACAGCACACTGGTGAACCTCACATGTTGCTTTTTTTTGCCGATGTATAATCATATAATTGTTATTAATTTGAGCCGTAAATGTAATGAATTTACGGCATTATTCTGTCAGCCCTGCGCCGTGAGCCGTTAACTCCCTTATTTTATAACCCGTTGAGGATCTGCATGCGAGGTTGCAGCTCATGCACTAATTTTCTTACAAGATGTCTGCATCACTGGAAATTGGCCTAAACAGTAGAGTATCAGGATAAAATTCAACAATATTTGTAATACTAGCACGTATATATAAAAGCCTACATTCTTCACGAAACCGTCTACTCGAATATTTCATTTCCAGTGTATTTTCACTGGCATTTATTCTCCACTAGCCATGTTATAATTGCACTTCATTTATAACCCTTAAATATAACTATGACTTATAAAAAAAACTATAATCCAAAGGATTTCAGAGCCTGTTGGGCCCATTTTTTAGTGTAACGACAGTAGTTCCGTGGCAGTTTTTGCATGCCGAGGTTTCAAACCAGAAATATATGAGTTTGCGTTTTTGTTGTTTTATTTCTTTAAAATGCTAATTTTTACCAATCAAATGCACCAGTTGAACTTACAGTGTCATGGCCATTAATTAAGAATAGCAAACGTAATGTATTACTATCAGAAGCGACACACCGCGCCATCTTCTGGCACAGAACCCGTTTCTATACCAGTAGTGTGTCCTTTCCACCGCCGGCGACATCATTTCTGAACTAGAGTTGGGATGGGCAGAAATAGTAGCGCCACACAGCGGACCCTTAAGTGATCAGTACTCGTAACTTTGGTTAAAGATACTCAATCCACTAATTCCCGTAAAAATCGTTTGCTCCTAGCGATTATTAGTCATTTCACAAAAAGCGGATGTATCAAATACTCCTCAATGATTGCTTAGTTGGTTTATGCATGCATGTTACTTCTTTTTTTCTGAAATAAATTAAATAAATAGGAACTATTTCGATTTTCGTTTCGATCGAACCCGGTCGAAACTCTATACGAAACGTAACTATGGAAATGGAGCTTTGAGCGGAATACGCTTTAGTCTTCACGCGAACGAGGCTTGGGCGAGATTGACGGCTTCACCATGTCGAGTTGTTTACGTTTAGAAACGGCGATCGAGTGTAGGCACGAATTATGTTTTATATGCCATCAACACGGCAAATTAAGCAGACAAAGACAGCATCGACGCATGATTGGGAAAGAATATGCAACTAAGCAGTGAACAGAATGACTTCGCCTTCAGAACAGTGAAAGTGCCCTTTGCAAGCTACGGGCACCGTTGGCCGGCGGCGAGGGACAGCGAACTGTCACTGACTACAATCCAGACACAGTCCACATGCAGCGTTCGCACAGATGTTCTTCCAAATAGGTTAGTAATTACGAATTGCTCAGCTATAATCACGTATATATTTAGGCGTATGAGTATATACGTCATTGATATTTCTGTTGTTTTTATTAAATTTATGTTATTGTTTACCTTCAACCTTGGCGCTTATTCAGCCAATGGCAATGACAGCTAGGCCCATGGTACGACAAAATAGCAAGCCAAGGTTGAAGGTATATGGCTATGCTATGCCTATGAGTATGACTACACCAGGCATAGACTATGGCCTATATGACTATGACATGTCAGTGATTTATTATAATACTGTAACTATGTAATGTTTATGTCACATATGGTAGTCCTAAGGCTAAGATTAATTAACTAGGCTTAATTAGCCTAATAGTAGCTAGGCATAATGTAAATGCATTATAAGTGATCCGTAACAGTTATACTTAGGCCTGCGTTATACATACATATTCATAATGACAATATTTAATACATTTATAATAATAATTTAATACACTAAGCAAAATGTTATGATCATTTAATACATAAAAATAGGTACATATTATTTTAATTTATTAGTAACATTAATGTAATAAAATAACAAGATACAGGGATATCTACTTGCATTTGGAAGCCTGGGAGGTGATCGTTCATAACATTGCAAGTTTTTCAAGTACATTAAAATTTAAATGTGTCACATTTTAAGAACTTGATGTGTCATCACCATAGGGCATGCAGAAAAGCTCTTCATCTCAGGTAAATGAGTGTTGTAATATACATTAATTTACTCTCTCAACAAACCTTTTATATAAATTGTACGGATGTATGTCATATGTGAATCCAAGGGTCCTGGGGTCCTGTGGATGTGCCTCCTACACTGTAGGAATTTGGTATTCCTAGGAACTTTTTATAATAGGTCAATGCTAATGTGCCTCAATATTGTTTGAAATATGACCCAATTTAAGTGATAATAATAAGTTGTGGCATTTTCCGATATCACTACTCCAGATGAGACAGTGGAAAATGAAGCTATGCGGTATCAACAAATATGTAAACCACACAATTTGGTTCAAAGGCCAGTAGGTTTTTGTGCCCTCAAGACGATTTCTGAATCTGCCCCTCTGTGTGATATTTTATTTGTCTGTGTTAATGGGTGGGTGTACTTGTTAAATTGTATATAAGTAAAGACATCATAAAGTAAAAACATTTTATCAAAACTATTTCATGAAATTAACTACATATTAATGGCAAGCACAATATAAGTATAACTACAGGTACAATCACTGCACTTGATATATTTATTTCATCAGATAACAAGCAAAGTAACAATAACAAAATTAGGACAAAGTTGAAAACGTGTTCTAAAGGTAAATGTAAAAAAACAGTTACTTTTATAAATACTCGTTTCATCGAGCATCCAGCACATGGTATATCAAATACTAATTAGTTCAAAAACATTAATCCCATTCATTAGGCTTTCAAATTATGCCTTTCACAGGGAAGTCATTAGCTTTAGCAAACGTGTGCTTAGTGATACATGTCATGGGAAAGTTGTTCAATATTCTGAAAGAATTGTCGTAAGAAAACATATTTCTGGAAATTTACTTTTGCAAAGAGTTCACCCATAACACACACACACAATTGTTACAGAAACATGCTGTAAATAGATAACATATACATACTATGTACATATAATAACATTATGTACATAACAAATATGCACAGCACTTTGTGACCATGTTGGATATTGTGCTTTATAAATAATAAATATATTAAATAAAGTAACTAGATTATACTTTGTTTAAAAAATCAGTAGATATAAAATAACTTGTTTTTAAATGTATTTAATGCTTTGCATCTTTACACATAAAAAATGGGTAAACTAGTCAGGGTCCTTGCCTTGTGACTGAGAGTTACATGTGCAATTGCTATATGCTACTCAATTCTATGAAGAGTACTGTCTAGAGATAGTGGTGAATACTTTTCTTTTGTACAATTAGTATTTTCACATATTAATTTCAGTGTGGCAGAATGTTTCCCACATTAGTAGACATGTTCAATATAACAGGTCTGAGTAATGTATATATAACATGTGGGCATGCAAATTTTATAACATGAATAAAACAATTATATTACCCAGAGATGGAGTAATCGTACTCGTACTCATGTACTCGTATTTGAGTACGAGTACTTTTTGAGTACGAGTACTCGACTATGAAGGCAAGTAATCGTACTCGAGTACATTACCAATGTAATTGTACTCACGATTACTTCTCACGATTACATATTTTTCATATGAACAGTTGCAAACAAATATATTAGACAGATAAAAATAGCAATACTACAAGTAATCTAATAAATGTAATAATAATGAAGGTATTCATTTTCTATTACTGTTGAGCATTTCAGTTAAATAAATATTCAGTCAGATTTCCCTAATTAATACCTTCTCTTCCCAGAGAAGCCACATCTCCTCACCCTCCTGCTTAGTACAAAGTACAACTTATATTGTGACAGTGCCAGGGAAGCACTGCATGAGATAAGTGTCCCCTAACATCTTGTTTTGTAATTTTAGAAGCCATGCCACAGCCCAATTGTACTGTTTGCTCTTTCAGTATGGTGTGAATGACTGGGCAGTTAGCTGCTAAATCTCTGTCTATTATGTTTAAGTAAGTGTAAAGTGTAAACCTGTATAAATCCCCAACTATTCTGTTTGTCTCATCTGATATATGACATATTTGAATTGGATATTATTGCTAAAATGATCCCTGGGATTTGAAATGTTGTTATTGTATAATTTATATTTGATCATGTGTATTTGACATTTAAAAGGGGACATTTGAAATTCTTAAATGCATCATATTTGTATTTGATTCAGAAGTTTAATATTTTCCTCTTGATACTTCATTGACATAATTGAACCACCACTAAATTGACACTCATTATAACACTTTATATTTGCTACAGTATCACTACGATACCTTTAGTTTGTAGTATCATGATATATGGACATCTTGAGCATCAATCCAGTATTAAATGGTTCATTCAACACATGATAAAGTCATCTGATGATTTATAATAATAATAACATCTGGACAGTGGATAGCGGTTAGCAGTAATCAGTTAGAACACTAGATATTGGCACAGCAACAGAAAATGAATGACACCTAATTGCATGGAGGTCGCCTTTACGGTAGAAACAGGATATTCGTTAAAGGAATTGTGAAAGTACCAGTAATCATGATTACATTCTAAAGTAATCGTACTCGTACTCGAGTACATTCTAAAGTAATCTTACTCAAGTACATTTGTTTTCGGAGTACTCATACTCATGCATGTTCAAAGTGATCATACTCGTACTCGAGTACATTTGTATTGTACTCACTCCATCTCTTAATTATTACCATGATATTGACTTTGGCTATGTATGTCGTCACATATAAAATATAATACATGTCAGAGCTAATTGTCACTTTGTTTCTTGTATAGGCAGATGTGGATGTGGATGTACAGCAAAATGCCAGGAAGCTGGTATACAGTATCATCAAAGAGAGTGAACTCACACAATGTCATCGATATCCAAGCTGATGTTGTTCACCAAAGAATTTCGAACCTCTCTTACAGTGTCGAGAGAGGTTGACCAAAGGCTCATGCCATATTTGACAGACCATGGCAGCCACCGTTCCATCACCAACTGCAAAGCTAGTCAGGCGTCACCATATTCGCATGTCAAGCACTCTGCATTCGACATTCTAGTCAGTCAGGGTACCTGACCGGCATGGAAGCCAGTGTACACACAACTAGTACTGCGGAGTCTGTCACAATGCAACACACAGTACAACTGGGATCACTTCTGGTCGACATTCGAATACTTGACATTTAATATGGAGCATCTTGCACGGCGCATAGCTGTATAGTCCTGTCCACAAATACAACTGTCCTGTAACTTGTTGAACTAGTGGTAGTAAGCATTGTTCAGTTTCTTGTTGACCTGTAAAGAAAGCATGTATTCAATTTCAGTAAACAAACAACATGGTAGTGGAGTTGGGAGTAAATAATGATGCCATGCAATAACTACTACATGGTGTACACATATTCATTTTTGACATTTTATGTTAAACATAAATATGTGAGGTTGTCTGGTCAACGCAAATGTTGGAAATGACAAAGTAAGGTTATTGTGATGCCAACAGCACATTCCCTCAGAAAATATTCAAGCATTCATAATATGTATGTCTACCTTCTTCAAAACTGTATTATTGATTTCTTGAGTCATCGCTTCAGTATTTCCCCTGCTATATGATGAGTGAGGTGGACTACCTCAGTGTTTTTCTAAGCCATTTTTGCACAAAATATGCCAGGATGGCCACATCATAGGTATTTCTTGCTATAAACATGTTTACACTTGTAGCTGTGCATTTGTTTCCTCTCTATTTCTCAGGGAATAAGTTAAAACATCCTTCAAAATGCACCATTTTGAAGGTAATTTTTTTAATTGATCTATGTCGCCATGCCCCAAGACTCACACAGTGTATGTGCATTAATGTCTGTGTTGAAACACTGGGTATAATATGCATTATACAAGAGCAAAGGTTATTCTAATTTTCCATGTTCAAGATAATATGTTAACGAAAACAAATGTATATTTAAATGGATATATTAAAATATTTTGATAATTTATACATTGTTGATTGTTAAAATGTTTAAATTACCTGGATTGATCAGATGTGAGCCTCCCACAGACTACGTATCATCACTGCATCTGCCATACCAATGCCCTGGCTGTCTTAATATTAGCCTCTCATCTGCCTTGTCTCACTTTTGCATTGTATTATGACCTATATATTATGCATTCATATACTGCTGTGATAAAAATGTTGATACATATTTGAAAACAGCTGGCACGTGTGAGTTGAAAGGTACCAGGTACATAGACTACAGCCAGGCATTGACTACAATGGAAACAAGTTAAAGAATGTTATATGTAATAGTTGCATGATATAATGTACACCTACTGAATTAACATTTTATTTTCATGTTTACGTTTTATTGAAAAAAATCATCACCATCAATCATCGCTGTTATAAAAATTTAAATTATTTTGCATAACATATAATATAAATCAAAAACATTCAGTAATAGTACTGAAATGTGAGTCGCAAAACACTGTTTTAATAATTGTGAAATATAATATAATTCTCCGTTTGACGTTCTGTTACACGAGATAACGGATGCTCCCCCTAAAAATACAACGTTTCTTGCCCGACCGACAAGAGCCTATTACTATATTAGTATTGCCAGTCCCCCATGTCATGGCCCATATTTTTAATTTCGTCCCTCACGTCATCTATTCTCTCTGGATATGTACTTTCGCAATTACTAAGTTTATTAACAAGATCCTGCGTAATCAAATGCAATACCGGTACATATCAACACAGATTGTGATGCTGAGCCTGAGCGATATCGATGCCACGATCGATGGTGACTGTCAACTCAAACTGGCTTGCCTTGTCAGTGACACTGTCAGACTTATATTTATTATAATCTTACAAGTTAGAGAATCCGCGTCGAGTCAACGTTCACAAGAGTGAATTGAATTATCCCCCCGACTACTCGCACTTGTTGCTGACTGCGTTAATGCACTTAATGCGTACCTTCATAGAAGAATCACTGCCTTTGAGTTGACTTGCAATCTCGCGCCAAAGCACGTGCGATTTGTTATTGTGGTGCCGTAGTAAGTCGATCTAGCATAAAACACGTGACCCAAACAGCACAGGGCGTCGGCAGCTGCTGGTTGTTTCGCCAGTTATACCCGGTGTAACGGCGATTCTTTTTTTACAATTATAAAATGACAAGTACGCATTAAAAAAATTAACTGACTGTGCATACTAGTTAAACTATTAACACATTACACATCTGGTAATAAAAGAACCGGTTTGGTGATTAGCAAACGAGTGGATTAAGTACCTTTAAATTGGCAACATGCACTGGCGCCACTATTTGGACCCGCCACCATTTGGCCCGCCATCCTATAGTGTGTGCATGCCAACTTATACAGCAAAAGATTCCAATCCCACAACGTGTGTGGAGGAATTTATACATGCAAAAATATTAGCCGTGTTACAACGTTTATACAGTGCTGGGATGTAACGAGTTACATTTACTTCGTTACATTACTTAAAGATACTCAATCCACTAATTTCCGTAAAAATCGCTTGCTTCTAGCGATTATTAGTCATTTCACAAAAAGCAGATGTATCAAATACTCCTTAATGATTGCTTAGTTAGTTTATGCATACATGTTACTTCTTGTTTCTGAAATAAATAGGAACTCTTTCGATTTTCATTTCGATAGGATCCTATCGAAAGCTATACGAAACCTAAATATGGAAATGGAGCTTTGAGCGGAATACGCTTTATTCTTCTCGCGAACGAGGCTTGGGGCGAGATTGACGGCTTTACCCTGTCGAGTTGTTTACGTTTAGAAACGGCGATCGAGTGTAGGCACGAATTATTTTTATATGCCATCAACACGGCAAATTAAGCAGACAAAGACAGCATCGACGCATGATTGGGAAAGAATATGCAACTAAGGCTAAGCAGTGAACAGAATGACTTCGCCTTCAGAACAGTGAAAGTGCCCTTTGCAAGCTACGGGCACCGTTGGCCGGCAGCGAGGGACAGCGAACTGTCACTGCCCGACACTGACTACAATCCAGACACAGTCCACATGCAGCGTTCGCACAGATGTTCTTCCAGATAGGTTAGTAATTACGAATTGCTCAGCTATAATCACGTATATATTTAGGCGTATGAGTATATACGTCATTGATATTTCTGTTGTTTTTATAAAATTTATGTTATTGTTTACCTTCAACCTTGGCGCTTATTCAGCCAGTGGCAATGCCAGCTAGGCCCATGGTACGACAAAATAGCAAGGTTGAAGGTATATGGCTATGCTATGCCTATGAGTATGACTACACCAGGCATAGACTATGGCCTATATGACTATGACATGTCAGTGATTTATTATAATACTGTAACTATGTAATGTTTATGTCACATATGGTAGTCCTAAGGCTAAGATTAATTAACTAGGCTTAATTAGCCTAATATTAGCTAGGCATAATGTAAATGCATTATAAGTGATCCGTAACAGTTATACTTATAGGCCTGCGTTATACATATTCATAATGACAATATTTAATACATTTATAATAATAATTTAATACACTAAGCAAAATTGTATGATCATTTAATACATAAAAATAGGTATATACATATTATTTTAATTTATTAGTAACATTAATGTAATAAAATAACAAGATACAGGGTGTATTACTTGCATTTGGAAGCCTGGGAGGTGATCGTTCATAACATTGCAAGTGTTTCAAGTACATTAAAATTTAAATGTGTCACATTTTCAGAACTTGAGGTGTCATCACCATAGGGCATGCAGAAAAGCTCTTCATCTCAGGTAAATGAGTGTTGTAATATACATTAATTTACTCTCTCAACAAACCGTTTATAAAAATTGTACGGATGTCATTTGTGAATCCAAGGGTCCTGGGGTCCTGTGGATGTGCCTCCTACACTGTAGGAATTTGGTATTCCTAGGAACTTTTTATAATAGGTCAATGCTAATGTGCCTCAATATTGTTTGAAATATGACCCAGTTTAAGTGATAATAATAAGTTGTGGCATTTTCCAATATCACTACTCCAGATGAGACAGTGGAAAATGAAGCTATGCGGTATCAACAAAAATGTAGACCACACAATTTGGTTCAAAGGCCAGGAG
The DNA here is from genome assembly GCA_964017155.1 of Oasisia sp. SBJ-2009. Lineage (NCBI taxonomy): Eukaryota > Metazoa > Annelida > Polychaeta > Sabellida > Siboglinidae > Oasisia > Oasisia sp. SBJ-2009. The sequence continues at coordinate 46,882,666 of OZ024865.1, read as the reverse complement.
GGTTTTGTGCCCTCAAGACGATTTCTGAATCTGCCCCTCTATGTGATATTTTATTTGTCTGTGTTAATGGGTGGGTGTACTTGTTAAATTGTATATAAGTAATGCCATCATAAAGTAAAAACATTTTATCAAAACTATTTCATGAAATTAACTACAAATTAATGGCAAACACAATATAAGTATAACTACAGGGACAATCACTGCACTTGATATATTTATTTATTTCATCAGATAACAAGCAAAGCAACAATAACAAAATTAGGACAAAGTTGAAAACGTGTTCTAAAGGTAAATGTAAAAAAAACAGTTACTTTTATAAATATTCGTTTCATCGAGCATCCAGCACATGGTATATCAAATACTAATTAGTTCAAAAACATTAATCCCATTCATTAGGCTTTCAAATTATGCCTTTCACAGGGAAGACATTAGCTTTAGCAAACGTGTGCTTAGTGATACATGTCATGGGAAAGTTGTTCAATATTCTGAAAGAATTGTCGTAAGAAAACATATTTCTGGAAATTTACTTTTGCAAAGAGTTCACCCATAACACACACACACAATTGTTACAGAAACATGCTATAAATAGATAACATATACATACTATGTACATATAATAACATTACGTACATAACAAATATGCACAGCACTTTGTGACCATGTTGGATATTGTGCTTTATAAATAATAAATATATTAAATAAAGTAACTAGATTATACTTTGTTTAAAAAATCAGTAGATATAAAATAACTTGTTTTTAAATGTATTTAATGCTTTGTATCGTTACACATAAAAAATGGGTAAACTAGTCAGGGTCCTTGCCATGTGGCTGAGAGTTACATGTGCAATTGCTATATGCTACTCAATTCTATGAAGAGTACTGTCTAGAGATAGTGATGAATACTTTTCTTTTGTACAATTAGTATTTTCACATATTAATTTCAGTGTGGCAGAATGTTTCCCACATTAGTAGACATGTTCAATATAACAGGTCTGAGTAATGTATATATAACATGTGGGCATGCAAATTTTATAACATGAATAAAACAATTATATTACCCAGAGATGGAGTAATCGTACTCGTGTACTCGTACTCATGTACTCGTATTTGAGTACGAGTACTTTTTGAGTACGAGTACTCGAGTATGAAGGCAAGTAATCGTACTTGAGTACATTACCAATGTAATCGTACTCACGATTACTTCTCACGATTACATATTTCTCATATGAACAGTTGCAAACAAATATATTAGACAGATAAAAATAGCAATATTACAAGTAATCTAATAAATGTAATAATAATCAAGGTATTCATTTTCTATTACTGTTGAGCATTTCAGTTAAATAAATACTCAGTCAGATTTCCCTAATTAATACCTTCTCTTCCCAGAGAAGCCACATCTCCTCACCCTCCTGCTTACTACAAAGTACAAGTTATATTGTGACAGTCCCAGGGAAGCAATGCATGAGATAAGCATCCCCTAACATCTTGTTTTGTAATTTTAGAAGCCATGCCACAGCCCCACTTGTACTGTTTGCTCTTTCAGTATGGTGTGAATGACTGGGCAGTTAGCTGCTAAATCTCTGTCCATTATGTTTAAGTAAGTGTAAAGTGTAAACCTGTCTAAATCCCCAACTATTCTGTTTGTCTCATCTGATATATGACATATTTGAATTGGATAGTATTGCTAATATGATCCCTGGGATTTGAAATGTTGTTATTGTATAATTTATATTTGATCATGTGTATTTGACATTTAAAAGGGGTCATTTGAAATTCTTAAATGCATCATATTTGTATTTGATTCAGAAGTTTAATATTTTCCTCTTGATACTTCATTGACATAATTGAACCACCACTAAATTGACACTCATTATAACACTTGTATGCTATTTGCTACAGTATCACTATGATACCTTTAGTTTGTAGTATCATGATATATGGACATCTTGAGCATCAATCCAGTATTAAATGGTTCATTCAACACATGATAAAGTCATCTGATGATTTATAATAATAATAACACCTGGACAGTGGATAGCAGTTAGCAGTAATCAGTTAGAACACTAGATATTGGCACAGCAACAGAAAATGAATGACACCTGATTCCGTGGAGGTCGCCTTTACGGTAGAAACAGGATATTCATTAAAGGAATCGTGAAAGTACCAGTAATCATGATTACATTCTAAAGTAATCGTACTCGTACTCGAGTACATTCTAAAGTAATCTTACTCGAGTACATTTGTTTTTCGGAGTACTCATGCATGTTCAAAGTAATCATACTCGTACTCGAGTACATTTGTATTGTACTCACTCCATCTCTGAATTATTACCATGATATTGACTTTGGCTATGTATGTCGTCACATATAATATATAATACATGTCAGAGCTAATTGTCACTTTGTTTCTTGTATAGGCAGATGTGGATGTGGATGTACAGTAAAATGCCAGGAAGCTGGTATGCAGTATCATCAAAGAGAGTGAACTCACACAATGTCATCGATATCCAAGCTGATGTAGTTCACCAAAGAATTTCGAACCTGTCTTACAGTGTCGAGAGAGGTTGACCAAAGGCTCATGCCATATTTGACAGACCATGGCAGCCACCGTTCCATCACCAACTGCAAAGCTAGTCAGGCGTCACCATATTCGCATGTCAAGCACTCTGCATTCTACATTCTAGTCAGTCAGGGTACCTGACCGGCATGGAAGCCAGTGTACACACAACTAGTACTGCGGAGTCTGTCACAATGCAACACACAGTACAACTGGGATCACTTCTGGTCGACATTCGAATACTTGACATTTAATATGGAGCATCTTGCACGACGCATAGCTGTATAGTCCTGTCCACATATACAACTGTCCTGTAACTTGTTGAACTAGTGGTAGTAAGCATTGTTCAGTTTCTTGTTGACCTGTAAAGAAAAGCATGTATTCAATTTCAGTAAACAAACAACATGGTAGTGGAGTTGGGAGTAAATAATGATGCCATGCAATAAGTACTACATGGTGTACACATTTTCATTTTTGACATTTTATGTCAAACATGAATATGTGAGGTTGTCTGGTCAACGCAAATGTTGGAAATGACAAAATAAGGTTATTGTGATGCCAACAGCACATTCATAATATGTCTACCTTCTTCAAAACTGTATTATTGATTTCTTGAGTCATCGCTTCAGTATTTCCCCTGCTATATGATGAGTGAGGTGGACTACCTCAGTGTTTTTCTAAGCCATTTTACACAAAATATGCCAGGATGGCCACCTCATAGGTATTTCTTGCTATAAACATGCTTACACTTGTAGCTGTGCATTTGTTTCCTCTCTATTTCCCATGGAATAAGTTAAAACATCCTTCAAAATGCACCATTTTGAAGGTAATTTTTAAAATTGATCTATGTAGCCATGCCCCAAGACTCACACAGTGTATGTGCATTAATGTCTGTGTTGACACACTGGGTATAATATGCATTATACAAGAGCAAAGGTTATTCTAATTTTCCATGTTCAAGATAATATGTTAATGAAAACAAATGTATATTTAAATGGATATATTAAAATATTTTGATAATTTATACATTGTTGATTGTTAAAATGTTTAAATTACCTGGATTGATCAGATGTGAGCCTCCCGCAGACTACGTATCATCAATGCATCTGCCATACCAATGCCCTGGCTGTCTTAATATTAGCCTCTCTTCTGCCTTGTCTCACTTTTGCATTGTATTATGACCTATATATTATGCATTCATATACTGCTGTGATGAAAATGTTGATACATATTTGAAAACAGCTGTTTAAATTACCTGGATTGATCAGATGTGAGCCTCCCGCAGACTACATATCCTCCCTGCATCTGCCATACCCATGTGACTGCCTTAATCTTAGCCTCTCCTCTGACTTGTCTCACGTTTGTATTGTAGTGTGGCCTGTAGCAATATTATAATTCGAATATAATATTATTATGCATTCAGATACTGCTGTGATGAAAATTTAGATAAATATTTTAAAACAGCTGGCACGGGTGAGTTGAAAGGTACCAGTTACATAGACTACAGCCAGGCATTGACTACAATGGAAACAAGTTAAAGAATGTTATATGTAATAGTTGCATGATATAATGTATACCTACTACTGCCGTTACGAGCGGAAGGTTCAATCCCATACAGTGCCCCTTTAACATTTTATTTTCATGTTTGTTTTATTGAAAAAAAAATCATCACCATCAATCATCGCTGTTATAAATTTTTTAATTATTTTGCATAACATATGATAGAAATCAACAACATTTAGTAATAGTACTGAAATGTGAGTCGCAAAACACTGTTTTAATAATTGTGAAATATAATATAATTCTCCGTTTGACGTTCTGTTACACGAGATAACGGATGCTCCCCCTAAAAATACAGCGTTTCTTGCCCGACCGACAAGAGCCTATTACCAGTCCCCCATGTCAATTTTATTTTTAATTTCGTCCCTCACGTAATCTATTCTCTCTGGATATGTACTTTCGCAATTACTAAGTTTATTAACAAGATCCTGCGTAATCAAATACAATACCGGTACATATCAACACAGATTGTGATGCTGAGCCTGAGCGGTATCGATGGTGACTGTCAACTCAAACTGGCTTGCCTTGTCAGTGTCAGTGACACTGTCAGACTTATATTTATTATAATCTTACAAGTTTGAGAATCCGCGTTGAGTCAACGTTCACAAGAGTGAATTAGCCCCCGACTACTCGCTCTTGTTGCTGACTGCGTTAATGCACTTAATGCGTACCTTCATAGAAGAATCACTGCCTTTGAGTTGACTTCTGGAATACACTACCTCAACATGTAAGAAAGCTTAGAGTTAGAACAGTAAAACAATTTAAAGGTAAGCTAAAGGAGTTATTACTGATGGGATATGTATCTTAGGCATTTATAGGGATTATGTACCGTAGTTATAGTATTCTTTTATTATTTATCATTACTTGTATTTATTTTTTAGACTTATTTAAGTACTTAGTAATAGTAATATTAGTAGTTCTAATTAGACTAATAAAATAGTAATAGTATCATTCATGATAATGATATTTATTTATTTTTATATGTTTAGTTTACTTTTACAATAATGTCCATAAAGTTTTTTGTTCTTGGTGGTCCTCGATATAAGCCCCTAGGGGTTTCTAGAGGATCTCCACGGTTACATTTTATAATAATGTTTATGCTTATGTTTGTATGTTGTTGTGACCGAAATAAAGTTCAATTCAATTCAATTCATACTTGCAATCTCGCGCCAAAGCACGTGCGATTTGTTATTGTGGTGCCGTAGTAAGTCGATCTCGCATAAAACACGTGACCCAAACAGCAGAGGGCGTCGGCAGCTGCTGATTGTTTCGCCACTTATACCCGGTGTAACGGCGATTCTTTTTTTACAATTATAAAATGACAAGAACGTATTTTAAAAATTAACTGACTGTGCATACTAGTTAAACTATTAACACATTACACATCTGGTAATAAAAGAACCGGTTTGGCGATTAGCAAACGAGTGGATTGAGTACCTTTTTGAAATCTACTTGTAACGAAGTAAATTTTTTTGGAATTACTTTTACTTGTAACGAAGTACTTTTTGGTATACTTTCTTACTTTTTTACTTCTAAATTTTGCGTTACTATAATCTACCACCAATTTAAAAATTAGTCTCGATCCTTGATTGTGTAGTCGTTGTTTGGTTTGCGCTCGCCGCTCGGGCACATGGCATCAATCGTGTTTCACGCTGATCTATTATATAACTGGCGCTTGGTTTCCGAGATGTCCCAGTGAGACGTCCCAGCGGAACCCAAGAAGGGTCTGTTTGATTAAGGTCAATTAAAGAGTAAATGTGGGGCAAGGCATTGTTTGTTTTGTGCAGGCATCAATGATCAGTCGCATTTCCCTGTTGCCAGTCCTGGCTTCGCACATCGGTGTTTCCGTAAGACCGGCGCGTCGACCATGCCGCGAGTCAATGGCTTGAAAATTGCAATCGAGATTCATTGACACTTGTTTAGAAATCGGATAAATAGGTTGCATCTCAGTAGAAAAGATCAGTATAATGCTAGGTTGAAATGTCATGATGAATTGCGTCACAAATATTAGGCGTAACACTTAGCCATGCAAAACATGCTACTGATGCACACGAGCGTCGATCGATGGGGGACGGGGGGGGGGGGGACGCGTCCCCCCCACTTTTCAGGGCGGGGGGACAGCATAGGAATTGTCCCCCCCCCCCACTTTTCAGTTCAGAAACATTGCGAGGCATATAGCCTGACTCAACACTCCTCTCTCTTAAAAGCCACTACATAGGACTAGCCAGACAATAAACTCGCGATATGAAGTTCAGCAAAGTTATTTATCGCAAATTAACAGGCAAACAAGTTTTGAGGCATGTTTTGCTGTTCGTGCGCCATAATCCGTGATAGTTATTTAAACAAACGTAATATTTTAATGTATTGAACGAAATTTTAGACAACTCTTCACAGTAGTCATCATAGGAGAGTTGTCGAAAGGTCCGTGGCATTTATACCAAAAAGGCTTTGTTATTTCGCTGCACATTGATGCTTTTAAATTTGTCGCGCAGAAAGGCCAATCGGAAAGTTTATAACTATCGGAAAAATGTAAGCCGCTGCCGGGCTCTATCAACCTTGTGTTGATAGTATTAATAGGCTCTAGCCATCAAGCACATTTTAAATGATGACATTTGTGTTGAACTTTCACCCCTCGCCTGCGTGATGCTTATCGCCTACGACAGAAGCGGCGGATTCCTGCACTTTGTGTAACATATTACAATTTGAGTGATGACAAATTTCTTGGCCAAAATGTTGGATTGGGAAATTCTACACAGGCACAGCATGGGCGTCGATCAGTGGGGGACGAGGGGGACGCTGACCACCCCACTGCCTGAGGAGGTCAGCATAGGAAATCTCATACTTTTTCAGTTCATAAAACAAATTTATAGGCATATATAGCGAGACTGATCACTCCCTTCTCTTAAAAACTCCACATCGGTCTAGTAGTAAAATTAATAATAAGAACTAAACTTCCGACTACCTAGTGGAAAAGCACTTGATAAATTGCTTGGTTGGCAGCAGCCAGCCCGCAACTTGATCTAAGTCCAGTAAATATTCATCATGCCGGGCTCTGTCATTTTGCACCCTTGTATTTATATATAGCCATCAAGCATATAATAGATTATTAACGTTTGTTTGCCCTGTCACCCCTTGGATTGTAGTCTGGACGCCCTGGTGGATATTTATATCGCCTACGGCGGAACCAGAGGATTTATGCACTTTGTGTAATTTGATCTCATTTTAGTGATGACAAATTTCTTTGACAAAAGGTGGGATTGGGAAGTCCCTACACAGGCACCCCTGTAAGCTCTGCATCTTGTCACTCTTGAATCAGGCAAGCAGTGTTGGGTCCAAAGCATAGTTTTGTGTAGAGACACGTCGACCCGTCATTTGGACGGGTAAAAACGAATATGGAAGTGTAGAAATGTGGGTGGACGGGTGGTGGACGGGGTAAAAAAAGCAAAAAAGGTCTTTCAAAACCATAGATATCATTAGTTATGCCTTCCTTGAAAGTGAGTGTAAATGAAAATAAAAAGTAAAGGCAAGTTCTTATATAGTGCAGTATTCAGTCCCCAGGACCGCTCAAAGCGCTTTACACTTTACTTCCCTGACAGACCTGTTCACTCAGACACCATCTCGGCGTCTCTGGGAAGCATCCAGCCATATGCTACAATTAATGCGCGAAGGCTGCTCGTACACATATCCACCACTGTCTATAACCAGGTACTCATTTATTCAGCTGAGTGAACTGGTGCAATGTAGAGTGAAAAACTTGCCCAAGGTTTTAACACCGCAGCCAGGATTCGAACCCGGGTTCTCGTAGTCGAGAGTCCGAAACTCTAACCCTGAGCCACTGCACTCTGGTGTCATATGTGTGTTTTAGCCCATTTCAGATCATCAGGCACATTTAAAAGTTTGTAAACTAGCTTACCAGTTAACATCCGTGAGTCCACCAAAACATGTGAGACTGGCAATAATTGTATCCTGCATAAAACCCTGGTCCAAAGTTTACCCCCAAATATTCACTGATTGGGGTAGGCCATGGCCCCTCTTCAAATATATGTTGCCAACATAACTATAAATAGCATAACATGAAGGCTTTTTTAGTTTTGAATTAGCACTAGACCAACAATGAATTATGTTTTATATTATAAAAATACTTATGTGTATTTCAGGTCATATATATATATATATATATATATATATATATATATATATATACATATATATTATGCATACAAATATGTCTATATAAATTGGTGCCTCGTCCCCCCCCCCCCCGACTTTTAAAACCGGATCGACGCCCCTGCTGATGCATAAACTTAGGAATTCATCAACCGTGTATAAAATGGAGAGTCGTAATCGTTTTGGCGTGGTAAATGCGCGTTATAAATCGGTATTTTAACGATAACTGAAAGACGAAGGAAGTTGTGCCAATAATGAGCGTATTGATTTTAGTTTTGAATCTTTATGCGCGTTCAGCGACTGAGAGCCAGGTTATTATTCTAGATCTCATATTATCGTTCATCTCCATACATCGTGGTCTGTTGGTGCATAATTTATTTCAAAACTGTACAATTTCGTGATTTTTTTTGTTCAACCCTCAACAGTGTGTAACAATGTTTTTTGAACATCTGTGGTGCAGTGGCTGCATTTGTCTTCTTTGAAATGCCGTTGGTAGTAGATACAGAATGGAATCGTAGACGTAGTAAATATGAACGCTACATTTAAATATCAAAACACCTTAAATTTAGTAATTATCTTAAGCTAAGATAATTATATATATCACAAAAGACAAACATCAACAGCATAAGTGAACTGGTGGCATCAGAAGATCTTATATAAGTGTATACATACATATATATCAGGGTTGAAAAAAATAACGATTTTTTTCAAATTGGATGTATTTGATTTAAATCGGATTTTGTTTATTGTTTTGATTTTTAAATAAACTTGGAGCTTCTTAATTGAAAACTTGCTTCCTATTAAACACAAGATTTAGAAGCTTCATGGCATTTTGAAATGAAATACCTTGACCATACATTTGGCTTTACACCCAGTCGTTCCTGGCACCAGTCTTTTCAAAATAAAACCAGTCTTTTTTCTTCCAAACATTGTGAATAAACAAGAAGTGGTAGAACTCGTACAATAAAGCAGTGATCAAACAGACAGTTAATGCTGACCTGCAGCTTTGATTAGGCTCTGCCTCTGGCCTGTGTCTAATGCAATTCCTGATGATTTCAGGGACTCAGCCTGAGACCCAGGTTGCCTTATCTGCTTATTTTGCATATCCATGGCACTGTTGTGGGCTGCAGTTTCCTACTGACCCTGGTAGCCTTTGTTCATCAATACCCCCTCCACCCATACCCTCCAGCTGGGGAGATGTTTCAACTGGGGAGCAGTCCTACTCCCCACCAGCTTTAATCTCCTTATATTGCATAACAGTTGCCTATAGAGCCCTTTTTATGATGCCAGGCTTCCTGTTCATTCGAATTGATATCCCTTGACCAATCACTTTTTATGGGTGTGGGGTTATATACTGAGACCTATAGATGCATGAGGCATACAAAGCATTCTACCCAGCCAAGCAGATTTATATAAATCAAAAAAAGATTTATAAAAATCACTGATTTTTTGGGAGTGATTTAAATCATGATTTAAATCAAGATTTAAATCAAACAACCCTGATATATATATAATATAGGATGATGAAGTAAATATTAGATATAATATTATATATATATAAATATATATATTGGCACTGACCGAATACTTTTGTACTTTTACTTAAGTAGTTTTGTGGAGCGGTACTTTTACTTAAGTAGTTTTTTTCGGGGGTACTTTTACTTTTACTTAAGTAGTTTTTTTCGGGGGTACTTTTACTTTTACTTAAGTAGTTTTTTTCGGGGGTACTTTTACTTTTACTTAAGTAGTTTTTTTCGGGGGTACTTTTACTTTTACTTAAGTAGTTTTTTTCGGGGGTACTTTTACTTAAGTAGTTTTTTTCGGGGGTACTTTTACTTAAGTAGTTTTTTTCGGGGGTACTTTTACTTTTACTTAAGTAGTTTTTTTCGGGGGTACTTTTACTTTTACTTAAGTAGTTTTTTCGGGGGTACTTTTACTTTTACTTAAGTAGTTTTTTGTGAGATTACTTTTACTTTTACTTAGTTACTTTTCTGGAGTACTTGTTACAGCACTGCGTTTATAGTATATATCAGGATTGGATCCAAATACATATTATTTTCGGATCAAATACAAATACAACTCAGCCAAATCACAAACAATTACATTGCTTTTCGAGATTTCAATTCATATCTAAATACAAATACAAGTTTTCACTTCAAATATAAAAACACTGCAATTTTTGAAATTTGACTCAAGTACGATTCAAATATGTGGACCATATTTCCATTGTAGTTCAAGTGTATCACAGTGGGTGGAATTTTGTCTTTGGCTTGATTAACTGCATGCTGTGGACTAATTGGCAGGCAGGTTTACTAAACTGTCCTTATCTGTGTACCTATCAACTAGTGGGTAGCTTGCACTGGAAGAAATGTGGGTTCATTTGTCTTAGACCAGGATGTTTACACAACAGGTGACAGCAGGATTCTCTGAAGCACATTCCCAGTGAATACCTGCCTTTATGGCTATAGATTAGCTTCACTGGCTTCCCATTCATTCATTGATGCTGATGTTCAACCAGCTTCACTGTAGGCCAATTTTCTCAGTACTGCCTGCCCACTGTTGACCATACCAAGTCCAGTTGACCATACGTGAAAAAACATTCTATCTTGACTCCTGAACCAGTTTATGTCAGGCAGTGCTTTACCTTTTGTTGGTAAAAAACCCAACCCAACCGTGGTAGATATATACATGTCCACATTTGGGCCTGTCTATATACAGATGTATAGGCGGGCCCTCACATTCTATAGGCGAATTCGTTATAGTCCGTCGAACTTCGCTTTAGATTTGACCTCAAGTCTAACCGATAAGTGGCGTCTCATTCGGGAGGATTAAGTATTTGAATCGTCTTATTCGTTGATATGAACAGCGCACCGATAAGCGATAATCTGGACGTTTTCAGTTGTGCAGTGTAGGTGTTGATTGACCTGACCGCTCTGTTCTTCAGGTATCACCTGTAGTATGCAGACATCACAACCCTTTCCCGCACCACACCCCTTGTTGTAGGGGCTATGTTTTACTATTAATTTTATGTTGGCACTAAAATAAAAAATGTATGCATTGGTTCTGAGATCGATAAACCCTTTTGTTCTGCGCTTGGTTTCTAGGGATTTCGGAATTCTTCGTCCTCCCTTTGGCAGATATTGGGCAAGTGGAAATTAACCAACACGGACAATTGATCACCTGGAAGTGTAACACAGGTCTTACACCACCTACTGGCCACACCGTTTATTAAACAACGCGTTATAAATGCCACTGTTTCGGCACAAGCCCAATGTGAAATTATCAACTATTTCGTCGACTTTGGCATCACCTTATGCACGGGTCGTCTGCTAAGTTTTATGAACCGTTTAGCTTTTACTTTTTATAAATAATGTTAAGCACTTATTTATTTGCACAACAGAAGCATACGTGATTTAGTTATCTGCAGTGCTAAACTGCAAATAATAAATATACCAACATTGTTTGTTTGCATTGATAATCTGTAAGATTTATTTGCACATCTTGCAGACATTCTCGTGATCTGTAACGGGGGGGGGGGGGGGGGGGGGGGGGGCGCAGCATAGAATACAATTTAGATGATACGTGACCATGATTTGGTGAGCATGGAGCCACAATAAATGTCATATTTGTTTAACTTGGCTATCTTCGACAACTGGGCCCAGCCAAATTACGCTCAAGCTAGATTAATATTTTGGTTTGACTAGTTCCTCTTTACTCATTTTCGATTTCCACTCTAAATGGTAGGTATTCGGGCAACGATTATACCCTTTAATAAGACGTCTCATCCCTAGAGCCTAGATACCATGACAGTGTGCCATTAACATGTGCCAGCTTGTTTACATTGCGAATGGATGTCACGCATGTACTAATTAGTACGTCACTGCCAGGGTTCTAACATAATTTAACAAGTGCCTGGTGTGTATACCCCAGACATCTGTCAGAAAGAACCCGACTGTACGGCCTATGTATACTCGAGGATATACAGTTGTTAAACTGTGCCGTAGTTATTTGATTCTGTTCTTTGGTGAAACCACGAAATTGGTCCAATGTATATAAGTGGCGGCCGCCAGATGATTAAATGGCGGCTGTCAGAAAAATATATATTCACCGTGGCACCAACAGGCTTCCGTATAAGTGTACTTTGTACACATGATAGGGCAGAGTTAATTTTGTTATTGTTTTAACAATTATCATGACAGTTGCATATTCACAAGGTGGTGTAGACATAACGTAATCGTAGCAAGCCACCATAGTGTGTATAGGGGACTTTATGAAGTGGTTATTACAATCTGCAAGTCAGTTCTTGTTGCAGTTGGTGGTAGGCGTACCCAAATCCGCTTTTTGGCATATAGAGATAAACTGCTGGACACATTTATTTATCTATCCTCAAGGAAGCACCTAAATCCTAACATGTGTGATACCATACACAAAAACAAGACAAGTACACCTTGACAAACATTGCATCTATCGCCAGTATTTATTAGATGTTTACACAAGTGGAAAGAGCTGCTTGAGGCGTCGTTCTCTCGTCGTCTTCTTGCCAACACCAAACACGTAACCGCGTTTCTGAAATAAAAAACAAACCCCACACCCTTCAGCCCACCGCCATCACTACTACCCCATAATTTGGAGAACACCCGGGGCAGTTTTGTGAAGCCAAAATACGATTAAAACAAAATCTACAAATTGTGTTGGTAAAATCAATACAATTACTCAAGTTGTACTTATATGAATATCGACACTGGGATGGTATTTAAACAATTTGATAGTATAGCTATATTTTGCCGTTATAATTACTAATAATTCAAAAAATAAATCAACATAGTTACCCATTTTCCGTATCCATCCAATCCCAGCTAATCCTATCCACGGTAATTTCCATCCAATTGACAGTAAATCTCCAACTGCCACTTTTTAAATTTAACCTGTGCATCCAGTCAGTTCGTTTTCCCTAGCCATTCTTGCATCCATATTTCCATAACGTGTGTACTATTTATAAAGTCCATCCTACTTGTTATATCGATCCTTTTCCAATCCAACTGCGAACGAACGAATGAATGTAACTGTGTGCATATTTCCGCGACAGTCCTCTTACTTACTGTTAGGTAATGACATTAATCCACTGTTGTTTCGTTTCTCCAATGTCCAAATCAGGTTTGAATCTAATCTGTTCCATAAACTAAATGATTTACTCTGCCGCCGTTCCGGACTGTGATACTGCTATTTTGTCAACGCCTTATTCAGTGAGAGATGGCGCCATTCGTTGCAAGATACGATCCTCAGGTTCCACTGTCCTCGATATCTGACATAAGTTGGCACGTGCCATTGCCTCATTTCGCTTCAGCAACACTCTCCAAACTAATCAAATTTTGCTTTTGAAGACTGTCCAAACACCGATGTCATAACGCAAACATAAAACCAGATGATTAGGATAGGAACACGGCCAACTTGTGTCACGACCAGAGAACAGCAACTCCGTTCAAATCCCCACCGACCGATGTGTGTGCGTGCGTGTGTGCGCGTGTAGACATGTATATCCATCCTCCCTTCCTCATTCCACAAGTACCGATTCCATTCCTCAACTTGGGAAACGCGTTTGTTTCCCAACAGCATCTTATATACACATCATGGAAATGGCTTCCAGGGTACTGTTTTTAAAAGAAAGATGTCCCCGTCCCTTGAACGATTGAACAGATTCACATCCGACAATCCTCCCAAGTTCATTAGCCAATTTTAACTGAATGTCCGCCGGAAACCATCCCATGTCCATATATGTGGAATTCCTCCTCCTATTTGGTCAGGTATTAATTAGTGGAAGTTTGGTGTCCTGTGTATGTGATCCTCGCTTTCTAGCAAGCATACAAATCACAAATGTAATCCCTGCAAATCCAGGTCTGATCCAATTCCAGGGAATCCCCAATTTCTGTGTAACAGCACATTTCCTTAATTAAGTGAATCCTCTAGTGGTAGTCATCTGAAAACACTTCTCAAATAATCATCTCCCACTTGAGCAGTGATCCATAGCCACAATCCATAAGACGTCACAAACTGAACCTTCACAGCAAAGAATCCTCAAATTCCAATGAAAACATGGCTGGAATTTTATGTGATGATCCAAGAGCCAGCATAGATGTTGACATTCTGAATCTGATGTGTATCCTGTTTCAGATTAGTTCCAAATCAAATCCATCGAAACCAATCCATGGACTCGGGTAGTTTATGTCTAGAAGTGGTTGGGTCCTTCATTTTGGTGTAAATGATTCGATGATCCAATTTCCTTCTCCGGGACAATTATCTACCGAATCTTCTCATTCCTGCTTGAATCAACTGGCATCGGGTTCCTGGAAACAATCCCGCTTGCTTATCCGAATTCCTACAAGAATAAGAACTGCCTCCAATTTCCTCTCTGCACCTGCAATTAACCCCAATTGTCATGATCAGATCTGAGCCACGAAACCTCAGATCCACTGTGTATCAGCCATCCCAAAGTTCCACAATACATGTCCACCCTTGATATGGGTCATTCCTGTCTAGAAATGGACTGACAACCGAGATATCTGTGATCCATTAATGGAGGAGGGAGCATGGGTCCAACTTAGCCCTTCCATGATAAGGGTAACAATCCAATGTGAATTGAAATCCTCCACAATCCAACCAATCCGCGGCTACAATCCACACCAAAAATCCTGCCGATCCATAGCTACAATCCAACGTATCCGTAGCCACAGATCAACCGATCCAGTGCGGAATCCTCCGATCTCCATGTCAATGCTTAACACTTCAGGCCCCAATCCTGTGTCATTGTGGGATTCTACATAAAATCCATGTTTTAAAAATCCTCATTATATCCTCCCCTGGGCTCCCCGAAATGAATCCAGTACGAATCAATCCAGCAACACCTGGGGGGTGGGAAATGCCTACGGAGATGATATCCTCCTTTTTTCCAATAATGTGCGAGGGGGTCCGCCCAAGTAAGAATCCAATCCTATTCTTTATCCTCCCTTCCATGACTTTGCATGGCTTTCCAACTAACACTAGAAAGTAAGAAAACAAAGAAAACAGCATTAGCACTTTTGAATCGCATCACATCATTTATCAATTGTTACTACTAATCCTGAGTTTTAGGAAAAACTTTATTTTTCTTAAGAGCACGCATCATTAACGAACAGTTTTAACAAAAGAACGGCTGGTGTAACTGCAACGAGAATGTCACACAACTGAACTTTTTACGAAACTCCAGCAATTGCAAACTTTTTGAGATGTGAAGTTAAAATTAGGTCATAAGACTGGAAGTGCATACCTATGATATCTTGTTGTTATGTACCTCAAGCACACAAATATCTCACAACCTTATTAGTGATCTAAAACAACTGCAATAATTTGCATCTTTTATTTGAATATTTCTGAATTCATGACGTGTTCTTCCGTAACTAAAACCTTATACTTAAGTAGTAAGTACAGTACTTCACGTTGGTATTTTCTACATGCAATTGACTGAGCTGCAGCACCTAGCATAGAGAGCGAGCGAGACAACAGATAGGCTACAGACAGCGTACCATTGTCTGCAGTGTCCTTTTGCTAGACTATGCCAACGGTTGCATGCCAACGGTCGTTTCACAGGAACGTGTAATTCCGCTCTAAGCACCATCGAGTCTCGTGCTCGCCAGGTGTCACCACCTCGTATCTGAGGAATAATGACAAAAAAACGGTACACATATGCATGCACAATGCGGCAAGGTAAAATATAACGTCAAATCGTCAGCTATTCGCCATAGCAGGTAGATTTGCCTAAATGCATCCGAATGCGCTAATTTTGGTGTAGTATCAGTGAACATTAACAAACTGTTGGATCAACAGAACACATTACCATATCAGCTTGCCGTAAGACCCAACTCAACCTGTTTGGTATTTGCGAAGAAACATTTTAAACACTTCCCAAAGGAAACACGCTCCCTCCCCAGGCTCAATACTACACTGCTGCTGCCCTCTATTGGCACTGGGGAAAAATGCAAAAAAATGCTGTGGCAACTGGCCTGATAGAGCCACAGAAAATAGCTGCCTGTGATAGCAGCCCCCAAATCCAGGCCACACATCTGTACTGCCAACGCCGTCTTCAGTAGGGCGATCGTGAGCGAGATCGGGACGACCGCCGCATGGGGGAGTAGCTGGGGGAGCCACGTGTACGTCGGGGCGGCGTGGCGCTGCGACTGCGCGAGTGTGAGTCACCGTGGCCTCCTCGGAAGTCTTCCTTTACTCGGATGTACGACACTTCGCCCTGTGGACAGAGTCCATTATGGTCAACCAGCAGACGGTCTTGGCAGGAAACACAAACCCACTACATGTAAACATTGTATATACAAATATAGTTGGGCCCTAAAGATTTATGTAGAGACCCGGCCACCCGTCATTTGGACGGGTAAAAACGAATATGGACGGGCAGAAATATGGGTGGTGGACGGGTACAAAATGAAGGAACAAAAAAGGTCTTCCAAAACCATAGATATTGTTAGTTATGCCTTGAAAGTGAGTGTAAATGGTGTCATATGTGAGTTTGTAGCCCATTTCAGGACATCAGGCTGATTTGAAAGTTTGTAAACTGGCTTATCATTTGCTACTCTCTAATTTGTGGGGTGGCAGTTTCAATGAGGTGAATGTAAATTACAGTTTACCTATGCAATTTATTTTATAATTTTATTACTTTGATATGAGACATATGAACCAAGCAGGCCCCTCGTGAAACAAAACAACGTTGCTTTAGATGAAGGTTCACTTACTTCATGTGACCGGAATTTTGAATCATCAAGCTTTCTTGCCGCATATTTCATGTCTTCGTAACGCAGGAACTCAACGACCCCTGTGCCATCCTTGTAGACGTCAGCATAGCAGACGTCTCCAGCTTCTCGCATGTGATCCTTCAAGTCCTGCCAACTGCCAGTAGCGGGCAGACCTGTTGTACACAATAATACATCATGTGATTACAGGGTCATCCCAAATAACCATTATTTCTTACATGTGCTACACTGATCTTGTCAGCCGTATTATGAAATTGTTTTATGAAAGAATTTAGGAAAATTAGCATTTAACTAAGATGTGGCCATCTTTTGACCTGTAATGTTTGGGCTAAGGTAGTTTGAAATTTTGTTTTCATTTTTGTGAAGGCATAACCCATAAAGAAATCACAGGTGACAGATTATTATTCCTAATCAATTAATTTTTATAAAATGCCTTATGTCTTTGTGAAATAATATTATATGCAGCATCCTCAGTGGTCTGTCCATCCACATATAAAACAAAAACAACTGGAGTGCCTGGTTTTAGTCCTATCTGTGAACATGAACACCTTCACTATAATAGAGCGCGTTTTGAAACAAAACCAATTTGTTCTGGGATATGGATATTTTGCTAACTGCTTGAAAAGTAAAGTAACTAAAACAAATTTTAAGCCTCATTTTCCGTCAGTGCACGACGACAAAATTATCTTTCTACCTTAGAGGTTCGGCTACGCACCTGAAACAAGAACTCTGAACTCGGACCGTCTTGATGGAGGACCACCTCTTCCGCCTGGTCCACCTCCCATGCCCATCCGGCCATCGCCCCCACCAAACGACCCCCCAAACCGTCCACCACCACGTCCACTAGGTCCATTGCCCCGGGGGAACTCAACTCGCAGGGTGTACCCATCGTAGTTATAGCCATCTCTTGCATATACAGCATCACTTGCATCGCTACAAAACATCACATTCAACAACATCAATGCAGGGGCCTGGTCAATTTGTCTAACCAATAATAGTAATACTTAATAATACGTGTAGTCTGTATTATAATACATACTACACGTTGCTTGTTTAGAAAGAAGTTTTGTGAGACTGCTTATCATGGTCTTACACTAGTCTATATAGAGTAAACATCACCTGGCTTTGTAAGACGAAAAATATGCAGTTGTCCAAAAACAGCAAACGGGTGGCATACATTGCCCGTGTCTTTGAATACGGAGCCATAGTGTGGGATCCATACCATTGGGGGCGACATAGAAAAATTAGAACAAATCCAACACCACACAGCTCGTTTCATTACTGGAGACGCTCTAGACAACCAGGATCTGTCACAACCATGCTCACCAACCTTAACTATAACATATTAGAACACAGATGATGATACCAAAATGTTAAGGGATCTATCCCAGCCCTCGCCACTGAAACATTCTTTCGGCCTCAAAAAACAAACAAAAGATACATTCAGCCTAAGCACTTCCCATACCATGTACCCCAAAATTCCGTACAACTAACAACCAACCACACCAGATGTTTCATAGTACCTACAAGCCACACCGAACAATTTAAGAAATCATTTTTTTGGTAAAAAACAGTAGTTGACTGGAACCAACTTAACAAGTCGCAAGTCCTAGCTGAAACCATAACTGATTTCAGTCGCCTGATCTGCTGCTCAAACACTCAATAACATGCGCACACACCCCCTGTCATATGGCTATATGCTGGCTCTTTACGACATACCCGGCCCATTCAGACCACAAGTCACCCTTACTTCAATCTTCGTTCCTAACGACATCACTTTGACTTTGTGAATGTATACTCATCTCATGACTGGAAAATGTGTGCCCGGAGTTAAACAAAAAAAAAATGGTGTCAGTGACACTGAAAACTTGTATGTTCTTGACTTTGATTATTTTAATATAAGGACAAATATCTTTTTTTACTGACGTGCATGACAAATTCTAGCCACAGAGCAATTTATAGAGTGCATATCTAGACTATGGATTCAAGTTTTTAACATTAGCCAGGAATTTGGGTATTACTTTTCAAGTAAAAAATGTTGCTGGTCTATTTTCAAAATTTATTTAAGTTTGCACACATTTCACGCATTAGTCAATAAAAATGAATATGCTTGATATATTTCGTCATAGGTATCAAACAGATGTGTTGCTTTAAAAAAAAAAAATTAGGACGGACGATTTGTTCCCCAAAGGCAAAGCAACAAGCATTGGTAAAGACTCAAGTGTAAATTATACGAAGTGGACGACGAAACCTAAGGCTAAGCTAAGGTAAAAATAAAAAAATATATTAAAGAAGTTAACAGACTGTTCGTTTGCAGTAGGGATATCCTGCAGTAGTACTTACCGGGCGTCTTCAAATTCTACAAACGCAAACGGTGGGCCCCTTCTATTTTTGAGATCGATGAATGAAATTTTACCGAACTTGTAAAACAAATCTTCGATATCGCGCGTTCGAATATCGGGAGGCAGGTTTCCAACGTATATTCGGCCTTCGTTTCCCCTGAATCCTGCCATTTCTATCACAATAAATCTAAGTCTAAGTTATTATGCTTGGTAACTAAGCTACACAAAGATATCAGAATATCAAACAAACACCTAATTCTAGTTCTAACACGCTAAAAGCTGAATATTGCCTCTTTGTTCGAATAAAAATGGAACACGGCCCGAAATGTTCCGAATACACACGAAGTTGTTTTAGTCTAGGTTACTGAGGGAGGCGAATCCCCAACATTTCTTGTATGTGCGCCATGTATTTGCAATGATCAAGGGTGACCGAGACTTGCAATCAAAATCGGAATGAGTCAACGCGACATCTACCGGACTATTATTTCATACATATCTGACCAGAAGGGGGCGGCATTTGACCCATATTTATGTCGAATTGTAGGTCATGGAATACTGCTATTGAATGCTGCTATCAGTTAACCAATCAGATTACGACCAACATCCAATCAGAATAATTTCCGCTCCACGGCGTTCACGACCGGCTCTTGAAAAGCACGTTGTTGCCAAGGCCTCGGCCAAACGGGGATTCTGTACAGAAGAGTGTGGTATTTACCAAAATTCACTATTCTTAGGTGAGTGTCATATTGTGATTTAGTGTTGTGTACCACTTAGCACTAATACGTTCTGAAATTTAGCCACGTTATGCGTTATTTCTATTTATTACGTCGCACGGTCGTTAAAAAAACCTAGCGTCAAAAAGTATCGGTCGCGTGATGTTCAGCGTTGATTTGAGATGCGTATGACACCAAAATATTTGAATTTACCATTCAATGATTATCTTTGTGCGAAAGTATGTGTAATTTGCGCATTTCTGTAGTATGCTATATAATAAGAACATAATAATGGTCTACCCTTGATTGTGTGCGGAATTCGGTTTCTTTCAAGTTCAGTACCAAGACGGGTGCGACCGTTTCTTCCAGTTCGCATGACAACCATAAATCAATGTCAAGCACCGACTGTTGCTATGGTTACACAATGATTGTGTTGCTTTGTACGTGTGATATGCATTGACATCGGGCTATGGTTTACTAGTTACAACACGCAATGGCATAGCCATGGTTACGTGATAAACATGTCGCGGTCGGGTGATGTTCAGCGTTAATTTGAGATGCGTGAGTCAAACTATTTTAATTTATGTAGGCGTACCATTCAATTATTACCTTTGTGCGAAAGTATGTGTAATTTGCGCATTTCTGTAGTGTGCTATATAATAAGACGATAATGGTCTACCCTTGATTTGGTGCGGAATTCGCTTTCTTTCTAGTTCAGTACCAAGACGTCCGTTTCTTCCAAGCACCGACTGTTGCCATGGTTACGTGGCTTTGGTTTACTAGTTTTCATAACGCATTGGTATTGCCATGGTTACGGCTTGCATATAGTAACCATAGCGATTTGGGTTACCTTTGTTTGCAGAAATAAATTTACCAATCATTGCCATCTCTCCAAAATTTACTGCAAAGAAAATGATGCTTTCAGCTATGGTTTCTGGCAAAGTAACGTTTTCGTTCAATTCCAGCTAGGACCTAACCCTAGGATTGTTTTGTCTTGTATAGTTGTGCGTATATTTGACGTTGCTTTGTCTTTGTTGTAGCTGAATCAACCACACCGGCAAGATGTCTGAGAGGAAGGCCGTAATCAAGAATGCTGACATGACGGAGGACATGCAGCAGGACGCAGTCGACTGTGCGACGCAGGCGATGGAGAAGTACAACATCGAGAAGGACATCGCCGCGTACGTGAAGAAGGAGTTCGACAAAAAGTACAACCCCACGTGGCACTGCATCGTGGGCCGCAACTTTGGCAGCTACGTGACACACGAGACGAAGCACTTCATCTACTTCTACCTTGGCCAGGTTGCCGTGCTGCTATTCAAGTCTGGTTGAGAGCCGACAGCCCTTGCCATCGTCGTCGTCATCACTTCCGTAACAACCGCCATCTCATCGTTGTCGTCGATCTACCATGCGTTGTCGCAACCATTGTAACATTGCCACATGTTGCTACGGCCTCATCCGGGGCACTTGTTGAACGTTTGTAATCATCCTAGTCTTGTCTCATGTCGCGGGCACAAGAGTGCATCCATTGGTGCTGTATGGTGGCCGCCTGGTATTCCAACTCGAGTGAACATATACACATTATCCGTGATGCCGAACACTGCTGTGGGATGTTGTTCAAACTAGTTTTGTATGCTGAGGACAGTCATATGTCGGACTTGCCTGTTTTATAGTGGGAGATGTTTTTAGTTTTATTTGTAAAACATTGTATACTGTGATAAGTGCAGCAAAATCAATATCAATAAATATCTTGCTGTCTGCGTGTTAATACTACATTGGTTCATTTGTGTTTTATATCGACTGATCTTGACTGGGATGGGTCACTTCGTTAAGGCAATGGATAATGTTTCCGAGAACCTTTTGGCATATATTTTCCCCTGTGAAAACTGCAATGTCATTGCGCTGCCTGTAATCATTCAATAAAAATGTGACTGAAAACATATTCAGTAGTTTATTAATATGAAAGTGGCCCATCTGGAAAAGTACAGTTGCCAAAATTGTACACCACGTCCCAATATGTGACCTAGGATATATTCTAATTTCTTGCATAACTGGTAACGTAGATAAAATGGTGTGATTATCTATAGCTGCAAGACTCGGCTCCTAATTACAGTTAAATCTTCTGAAACCCACCTTTACGCAAAATGTAAAAAAATATTAAATTATTTTTAGCAAACATTTCGGCAGTTTCATGCTCCAGTGATGAATTGACTGTCCCCATTGATGATTATGTCACATGATTTTTTTGACAGTCGATATCCCAGGGTTAGACGACAAGTCACTTTGCTGCATTTATAATTGTGACAACTTGACATTGCAAGTTTAGTCCTGTATCTCATCTCAGGCACTGTGGTCCATTGCCATTGGTGTGGTCACTTGTTTGGGTCATTATCCCTTGACCTACCAATTGGTAAATAGTTTAATTCTAAGTGAACGCTAATCAACTCTGCATGGGCAAAATATTTTAGCCATAACCATTGTTGTGTTGCTCCAAAGGTTTATAGTTTCAGTAATGACACTGAGGATACTTGATACATTGACATGTGTTTAATAATGTGACAATACATATAGTGCACAGACACGCACTAATCATGGGCTATACAAATATATAATTATGTTGGAATCTGTGTAAGCACGACCACATTATAATTTCCTATATATTGTGTTAAAGACAAGATAGTTTAACTTTTGTCATAAATAATACCTTTGAGTAGAGTTACATTTATAAGCTTGATTCAGTGGTCTGTCCATCCCGTCACAACTATAAATGTCCATCTTGATTACAACCAAGGTCAGTCTAGTATTGTGAAGGTCAGATGCTAAAGCTTGAAGCCCGAGTGAATAGCTGCTATACCTCCCATGAGGTTCTCATAGGTCACGACCTTGAAACCTGCTTCTTTGATCCGATCCACAAATTCATCCTACAAAACAAAATGAACAATAAATAATTTGTTGTGAAAGAAATTGGGAAATCTACACATGTTCTACCGTGACACTGTATTCATTCCTTATAATTGCTCAGAGTACTTTACTGTTAACACCCATTTTGACATATCTGGGAAGAATTCAGCCATGCTGCAATTAATGCATGAATACCATTTCATATATCCAACATTGCCTACAGCCAGGTAGTCATATAGCTGAGTGTACGAGAGCAACGTAGAATCTATAAACATGATTCAAACGCGGGTTCTATCGATTGAGACTCCAGCACTCTAGCCAATATTCTACAGGGTTAGAATAGAAAATGACAAGCTTCGTGGAGCAAAACACATGCGCATTTACCTGTCTGGTTACCAGATCACCACCAATCAACAGTTTTCAAATAGTTTCTGTTGAAGTTTTGATTAATTTCTGCTGCTAGTAGTTACAAAATATTTACTTGTTTACAAAGCAAATAAAACAACTATTTCTGAAATACTACTACCTTTTGTTTGGATTGAAGTTGAATCAATGGTCCAAGGAATGAATTAATGGATCATCCCCAAAGTTTGCATAACATATACATGGAGAGACAGGTAACTCATTAGACTCCAGCCAGTTAAATTTCATTTAGGCATCTTAATGATCTGGCAGTGCCCTCACAGTACAATGTCTAAATAATGAAATAACCTATTCACAGCTGACTTCAGGAAACAGTCTGACATTAACTTTGTACAGCGAGTTGGTATTTTCACAATGCTTGCTATCAATGAGTCGTGGATGGTTCTAGAAGCTACCCTCGTCCACACCTATGGCCTACGGATGTTAGAAAACTGTAAAGAAGATAACATTAGATACATGTTTGTTTTATACTTTTATACTATTCTAATACAGCATTTTGGTGTGAAAAGTAAAACTGTCAAACTAATTTGGTTTAGAAACATTGTGGATGCCATGACGTAATATCACATGCCAATCTGCTCTACATCTTGGGTCATATTCTTCCACTCAAACCCTCAAAGTGTTTATGGAACATGCTACAGAAACTACCCAACTTTGCTGTGACTCGCATATGGAATGGATATGAGCAACTGGAACACATTGGACGGTTCAAATGGTAAAATACACCCTGAATGAGGATTTTTTTATCACCACAGACCAGATGTCTACACACATGCGTTTCCCATGAGATCATCAGGTTGTACACTATTTTTACTAAGCCGACTGAAATGTGCTACACCAAAGTGTACTTGATTGATGCAGTAGGCAGACCTGACATTGCTGACAAGACATGACATTTAAGCAAAAGTACTATTTAATAATAATACTACTATACATTGGTAGGAGGACTTTATGCAGGATAAAATTATTGCCAGTCACACATGTTTTGGTGGACACATGGATGTTAACTGTTAAGCTAGTTTACACACTTTCAAATGTGTCTGATGACCTGAAATGGGCTACAAACACACATGTGACACCATTTACACTCAGTTTCAAGGCATAACTAACAATATCTATGGTTTTGGAAGACCTTTTTTTGCTCCTTCATATTTTTTACCCGTCCACCCATATTTCTGCCCGTCCATATTCGTTTTTACCCGTCCTAAAGACAGGGTGGACGGGTCTCTACATAAAGCTATGATTGGTAGGAGTTACTCTGTGGCTTCAAGGTTTCTCTAGGTTGAATATACACGGTCGCAACAACTTTGCTCACCAAATAAAGAAGAAATGAAAGATGATGCAGGCAAAAAGACATGCGTCACTGCAGATCTACCATCACTCTGATCTGTACTCATCTGGAACCAGTTTCTCCACAGAGTTTATCCTGTTACCAACAGCAGATCTTTAGAGGTAGCTTTGTATCACCCCATCACCCACTCATTTAGGTCCTGACCCATGTGAACTCACAGAGGCCATAGTCACAGCTAAATCCATGTTAGGTAGTAAATTAGGTAGTGAATCCTATATTTCAAAATTAAAGTTTTATATTTACCCGCAACACACCAATGATACTGATACCCTGCCCCCTTAGCTGCAAGTCTCATCCTTTTCCCCAAGTGGGAAGAGGGTATCTCAGGTTATTGACCCGGACTGGACATTAATACTGGGCAGCCCGGAGAACCTATCCGGCATACCTGGCATCCACAGCCTGGACTGCAGGGCCCACGTATGACCAAGGCCCAAAATAGTGGCCAAAGGCAACCCTAGTGTGACTGTCTTCATGTAGGCATTATTATTATAGCCCCTGTGCAGTTGTAAAAATTGTTTCCCTAGATTATTTGGTAAATTGGTATTCTGTGGCGGATGGCTACTCTCTGCGCCATTCTAAATGTACGATAGGCAAAGGAGATGTTACATCTACAAGAGGAGTGAAGTTGAACCCAGACAATGTCCAAACAAACATCAACCAGCTTTATGTGAAGGATGGAGCAAAGTCAATGGGAAAGCGACCGACTTCATCCATTGATCTAGAAATCACAGCATATGAACGTGTTCAGCTTTGTAACTCTCATTATCATATCCCCTTATCTGTGTGACATGCACAATCTAGTCATCTCCAAGCGCAGATGTTTCTGTGTAGAGAAGTGTTCACTAATCAACAGTAAAACATATATATATATATATATATATATATATATATATATGGTATGTAATTGTTTTTACTTATGTCGCTATGTATTGCATTTAATTGGTTGTACTTATTTTGCTATGATATGGGTTAGTAATCATCAAGCATTTGATCATACTGACAGTGAATGCAGCATATTGTGTTTTGATTGCACAAGCAATACACAACCCTAGAATGTACTCATCTTTTTGAAGAAAAAACAGCAGCCCAGACATGATCTGCATCTCAATGCAAGTTGGATGCTGGGTGACTCAAAGAGTTGACTAATGGATTTATAATGCCTATGTATTTTAGTGATGGGTGGCAATGGAAGGAGCTATGGGGATGCATCATGTTTAATTTTGGCAAGAAACGTTAACGCAGCTAAGTACAATGCACCTTGCGAAACGATGGTGTTAGTCTTAAATATACATTTTAATTATAAAATATATAATTTATATTGTATTATATTGGTGTAATGTTACAGGTTTTGAAAAAATTATGACACCGCCCCCCTGCCCCAAATAAGACAAAGTTCTATACCTGGTGATATCCAGCCAGGAAGAGAAGATAATATTATGACTGGCAGAAATGAGCTGAGCAGATGTGGTCCTGGCCTCTAGAAACCTGCCCCTGTCAGTCACTACAGCCCACGGAAACACTAGAGTCTGTGTATATAGTGTGGACCTCATTACATGTGGGGAAACTGAGTTCACAGATTGACATTTACGTCCTGACCAGACATGATGATGTTGGTATATTTACACACAGTTGGGCTTAGTTAGGTGAGGACTTCATTCAAATGTTCTGGTCTATTATGATAACCACACAACCATCATGATCAATGTCACTCTAACTGTACTCATAAATTAATATTATCATATACATCACCATGATCATTGCTGTTGTGAATCTAGCAGTCTGTAAAATATCTCCTAAATGTCAAGCCAGCTAGACTCACTCCTTACTCGATATAAAAGATGAGAGGTAGTGTCTTGGTGTTAGAAAATAATAACACACAACCTGTATGAATTAAGGAATTCAAGGGATATCTTAAATGTTATGATTGTTATCTTAGGTCTTGGGTGGTTTACCTCCAAACAGCCTAAACTTGGGCTAACGCAGGAGTTGTCTTTCTCTCTAGAATTAGTGAGTCCACTACAGGTTACACATTTAACCCCTGTGTGGGATCTTTTACTTCCCTTGGCACATACACCAGATATAACTATATTTAAAAAAATTAGCTTGAAATTGATACATTTTAACCTAGCTTTAATCTATTCTCTGGTATATAGTAGGGAAATAAATTACTAGTTAGCATCAATTACATGTCATGTAATATCTATGAGGTGGCAATTTTGAGTGAGGTGGCCCACCTTTCTCATCATATACCAGGGGAAACACTGTAATGCAGTATTCAATCTTTGTTCAGGTAATGACTACTAAAAATGCTTTATGCTTTATTTCTTGGCAGGCTTGGGAACCATTTCACAAACGTTGTTAAGAACTCTTCAACCTAATTTTGCACTTTAAAATTGTTGATCCTCCACAGTTCCTGCACAGTTGTCACTGGTGTGTCATGG
The DNA here is from genome assembly GCA_964017155.1 of Oasisia sp. SBJ-2009. Lineage (NCBI taxonomy): Eukaryota > Metazoa > Annelida > Polychaeta > Sabellida > Siboglinidae > Oasisia > Oasisia sp. SBJ-2009. Next base: position 46,855,417 of record OZ024865.1, on the reverse strand, counting down.
AAATAGTGTCCGCTGTAACATGGCAGTGGATAGCTGCATTAAGAATTTTTATTTAAAAACAGATTTAGTTTATGAATAATTTTTCTAACAACTCTTTATCTTAGTGAATCAGTATACTGGTCAATTGACCACCTTACAGACTTCTCTGGGAACTGTTCATGTGCTACCGGTAATACACAAAGACTACCTGTACATAAATATCCATGTGTTTATACACAGGTACTCATTTATACTTCGGAGTGAACTGAACCAATGTAAGTAAACGTTAGACGCAGCAGCACAATATTCTAACCAGTCCAGCTTCTCTGGTCAGATGTTGTAAATAGCCACAGCACCACTACAATACTTGGTAGTTGTGGTTCTAAACCAACAGAGGTCTGTTCTGTGTCACACATACAGCTGTACTCTGCCTGACTTCTGGTTTGATGTGTAACTACGACAAACTTCAAAGTTACCTGCCAGCAGGAATGTGTCTTGCTATGAATGCACACTACAGGTGACACACCTGTAGATCAGTACATGAATGTGTGATACAACATTCCATATACTTATCTACTGCTATCGCTGGTAATGTGTACTCACTGCATAGTTGTAACTTTCAAATGATTAACCCTGTCTCAGTTTCATTATACACAATGTACAATTCAATTTATGTTTCTTCTAATAATAAATAAATGTTAATATTGGAACTGGTTGATACAATACAATAATTATTTATTGTCCTGGACTGGGAAATTAATTTTTCAGCTTTCAGCATGATGTGGTCTGCTGTTGTAACATCATCAATGTTTAGTTGTTTACTGATGATTTTGTTTCTACCAAATAAATAAAACTGTGTATAGAACAGCAAAAGCATATATGTAACAAGCAAAACATTTCATTTACACAGAAAAGTATATATTTTTCACTTTTACTTGCTGCTAAGACAGTCTGACTGTAAACCCACAACACGTTGAACTCTGTAAATATTAATGTACTTGTAGCAATATTAATGCCAATCGTTGACACAGGCACAGGTTCATGCAAACACCTGCTCTGTCCAAATGTAGCTGTGTGTTAGCCGTCACAGCTAAAGATTATATACCGCCAGATTAACAGGAAATCTTTAAACTGGCTTACTCTGACCATTGTAGCATGGTGTGGCATTCTTGTGACATCGTTGTATTAACATCAGGGATTAGAGATAATCCACCAATTTGATTCAGGCCGCTACACCACAAGTCAGATACCCACTTAAACATCCACCAATAGACAAGCCTAATGCTACCACGACCATAAACAGATAAATGAATGTTTAAAGTCACAACTAATCTTAATTAGGATCACTGCATTGTGTCAAACTATCGGGACAACAACCCTAAGAGTTTTGGGTCTAAAGTTAATCCTTCTGACAAAGAACTACGTTTCAGCCAAAGAATATTATAGTCTTAATGATAAGTACCTTGGTTTAATAAATACAAATAATTAAAGCTACATTTGTCATTTCTATTTGGCACAATGCATTTGACCTGTGTCACTGTGCATTTGTCTTAGGGTCTTAGCTATTGGCAAAAGCAAATACTATATACTGTACTGTCACTATAACCTAAATGATTCATTATCTAATACATTTATTTCCACATATAATTTATTTTCAACATTATGTCGGATATAGCATATTATAATGGAACATTATATATTTGAAAAAGTCCTGAGCGCATTCACATCTGATTAAGTGTAAAATGTATAGAGAAAAGTATTGCATACTGTAATATTGAGTACATTATTCATGGCTCATCGGCAAATTTATGCTCCAAAGTCCAAAGTAAGTTAAATCATACAATTAACATACTGTAATGCTAGGGAAATGTAAATATACAGGTAACTATACATTGGGAAATTGGTATCTGGTACCAATAATATGCTATATTTTAGCGCAGTATACAACATATATCCTAGATTGCAGGTGTACTAACTCCCACAAGACATAACAAATAACAGGCATTTTTTTGTAGTTATTACCAAGTAAGCTAAAATGATAATTACTGTGCTCAGACGGTTGCTCTATGAATGAATGTCAAACAATCACTCATAAAAAAACATAATCACAGCCAGCTGACAGGAATCATTCTAGGAAAGTACTTAATAGATCATGTACAAGTCAAACCAGAGAGTAGGACACACTAGAGTTACTATAAAGCAGCCATCCATCCAGCCACCCACCAGATGCATACATTATGTGAGCTGTGAGCTGTCTAGCCTGGCCCACTAAACACATGGGGGTGGAGTAGGGGTGATCCCAAAACTAACAACGCATATATTGTATTACACATTGTTCACTGCACCCAACACCTGGAATTTGCATTTCTAATAACCATGACCATTTATATGTAAATTATTCCATATACTGATATTATATACTCTTTACACTGAAACATTATTACACTATATTAAATACTCAGAAAAACAACGACATAATTTAGCAATATACCATATATTACACAACCTGTATTGCAAGATTTTGAAATATATTGATTCAAATAACAAAGGCACATTGTTCTTTATCATAATGTAATGATTATTGTGATGTATTATAAAAAACATAATTAGTATTAATAATTTTTCAATAAATGGTAATATACACCTGCACATAATTTGTGGACATAATACATCCATCTTAACATAAATTTATCACAATGTGACAACAGTAATATTAACACACTATTGAAACATAATCAGATGCATAATTATGTTATTGCAACTGTGTAATAATAGTATTACCAAAGTGTACTGATTGTCTCTAACAGAAAATATTTATATAAGACTGTATTATAAGTTTACTTTGACAGGTTATGATTTATGTCTAATACATTATATAACTTGTGTGGTTGTGTGTAAGAAATAATTAAAACAATGCAACAATTGTCAAATAATACAATGTACACAGAAAGATGACACAGGTGTTACAACTAGTATTGTAAAACAGATGCTGCAACATAACTACATAAACAATTATTGAAACAACACTATTTTGGCATCATTGTAACATTCCATCTGTTCAGTGGTCAAAGTTTTTGCCAAATGTCTTTTGTCTTCATGTGGATAACCATAACAGTACACAAACATGTGTGGACTGAGACATCAATGGGGGGGGGGGGTGTTAAGATGATAAATGCATAAGTACTCCTATTATAACATCACACACACCTGTTTATAAAGCAAGTTACAAACAGGTGACCCGTTACCCAGATATCACAAATAATACACGCACATAAGTTAAAACACGACACCACATAGGTGAGGCAATATTATTATTACTATAATGCCATTACAACACGAGCATTACAACATTGGTGTCACATAGTTCACAGAACAGGTGTGCGGCTGGGCATTCAGAAGCAGGTAAAACAGCAACGCCTGGGGGAAATTGGGCCAATGTGCATACCTGCATATAATTACCCTTGGCACAGTGTCACTGGTAAACTGGCTGCCATGGTGCCTGCACTGGCACCTGTAGGACTGTGTGGCACTGTGAATGGGGATGGAGTGTGGCTTCTGACTAATTTGCACTGTTAATGTAGTGCTTGGTGTGTATACAGTCTTACTCACACCAGGGGGAGTAGACATGGGATTGGTTATGGGAGTTTATGTGGGAGATGATGAAGTCATTACTTCTTGGGGAGAGGGGAAGTAGTGCATCCCACTAGGGAGAGGAAGGAAGGTCACCAGAGGGATAAAATCCTGTAAAGCACTAATCCTGCCTCCACCGGAATGTGTGTGTGCGTGACAGACGGACAGAGAGAGAGAGAGAGATAGAGGAAGGATGGATGGATGTGTGTGAGAAAGATTGCGCTTGTGTACGAGTGTGTGTGTGTGTGTGTGTGTGTGTGTGTGTGTGTGTGTGTGTGTGTGTGTGTGTGAGCAGAGGTAGAAATAGTATTAGTCCGAGGACTACCAGAAACTTGGTCGGACTACCAAGGATGACAACAGCATGCTAGTAGTCTGATGGACTACCACAACATTTGGGAATATTTTTCTAATATTGTGTTTGTCGTGTTATTTTGCTTAAATCTGGGCCATATGACTACCACATATATCTGAGGACTACCAGATTTCCCAACTAAGTAGTCCTACTGACTACCAGAAATGTTGGAGTTATTTGTATGCCTGGTGAGCATGCGTGCGTGTGGGCATGCATGCGTGTGACTCTGTGCATGTTACTTGTGTGACTGTCTCCGTCTGTCTATGGTCATTCATGCATATCTGTATTTCCGGTTTTAGGTTACTGAGGATACATTTGCAAAAACCACAACATCCTACCAGTTATTTCAACCTGTGAATGCGTTATTATTGTGAGTGAGCCCAAATGGGTGGATGTGTACCTGGGCAGCTGCTCACCAAAATGTACTTCAATCAAAGGAACCCACAGTGACTCTTAACAAACTTTCGTGCTTGCTGAAGTGTAAAATATGTGTAATGAGTAAAATGTATAAAATATTGTAAAGCCACAATTTATTTTTAGATCTATTTATTTTAATATTTTAAACTATTTATTATTTTTTACAAGTTTAGTCACATAATCACTGAAAATATGTTTTAATGTCTTAAATTATTTAAACTAGTTTTATAGATGCATATTGTATATTCTCTAAATTATAATTTATATTTATGCGAATGTCTTAAATGATATATTATTTAAATCTATTTTTAACAAATACATTTAGCATGTTTTATGTACCCATTTCATGATTTCTATGATTGCCCAGAGTAAAAACAAACAATTATTAACCTAACTAGAATAATATGAGAACTCTAGATAAAACAGTGGCGCCACACAGTGGGCATAAACAACACTAACAGCATAGCTTTGAGCTGTCTTTATATTTCAGGTATTATTCATTTCCATAACACAATAAAAGTTTATAACTATCTTAAACAATGACATCTTGTTTTCTAACACATATTAGTATGAGCCTGCACATATCGCACATTTATAATAGGTAGACTGCCAAATTTGGTAAAAGTTCTTCTCTACCAATTGTATAACTGGACCACACATTGACTACACTTGTACATTGACCCTCACACAATGAAACAACACAGCTAGCAATCACAATTACTGTTTGAAATATGAACCATCTTGGATCAACTTTTTCAGCAATGGCATATTTCAAAATATAAGAAAAAAATCAAACTACCCGGTAGACATGTCTCATCAACACTCTCAAAGGTGCATCATTTATGTGACAATACCAACAATGTCAACTGAAAAATCTAATTAGTTTCATCCAATCTTCAAATATAATAGATCTATGCAAAAAAACAGCAAAGAAGTAAAGGTAAGTTCTTATATAATCCAGCGTCCAATCCTCAGGACTGCTCAATGTGCTTAACACTCTACTCCCTGGCAGACCTGTTTAATTGAACACCATCTCGACTTCTCTAGGAACCATACAGCCATGCTGTAATTAATGTGGAAAGACTATTCGTATCTTCCACTGCCTATAGTCAGGTATTTATTCATACAGGTGAATGAACTGGACCAATGTACAGTGAATGGCCTTCCTGAAGGCTTGACATGGCACCACAAAATTAAAACGTAGGTTGTTTTAATCGAGAATCTTAATCCACACAACCCCACCCTAAGTTGTCTCAATAGTAAATCACCCCATAAAAACATTTATATTTGACATATATTATACTGTGAATACTATTTGTAAAGTGATCTTGATATAAAGTCTAAACTTTGATCATTCTCCCTAGCCACTTTCACACTGAAGCTAGAATGAACTAACGAGGAATGGAAGAGGCAAGGGAGTAGACCCAGGGAGAAAGGGGAGAGGGAGGTCACCCACCTGGGGAGGAAACTGTCGGATACTCTCCACAAGGTACTGGTAAGACTTCCAGTCTGCCGCAATCACTTGCCCCATCACTGGGATCACTTGGAACGAGTACTCGTCGTAGATCCTGAAATAGAAGTAAATATTTTATTTAACGATAATAACCAACAAAACTATATGTCATACAAGACTTTTTAGGTCAGAGGATAGGTTTCGGTAAATCGGAAACTAAAAATGGGCTAAGAGGCCCTGAAATCCTTTGGACTTATGGATGAAATGTATTTTGGTGAATCATACTCACTGTCTAGTCTTTTAACCATAATCATCTAACTGGCATTTTCTGTGGTTATTCATATGAAATTATCAGAAACACAGCCGAAGTGTGTGAATGCAGGCACTTATGCAGCAGACAATATCCATAAAATGTATGCATTTTTACTCGATACTTGTCCAGAATATAATTTTTTCTATGTTTGTCACTTTCAGATGACAATAGATCGTTAACGAGCGACACTGCAGTCACATCATGTTGAAGATAATTAAACAAACATAAAAATTAAAAGAACTTGATATAGAAAATGAGTAGTTTTGAAGATATAACTGAAAACTTGCAGTCCAGTTTAATGGATCTACGGGATTATTGATACAGCATCTGCGGCAGCTGCCAGGGAGCAATTGGACAAGATGCTCACTCCCCACACAACAGAAGTAGGCAGGAAATGTCCAGCTTCACTGGTGCTATTGTGTGGTCTGGCCTGTAGTGGGCAAGTCACAGATAACAGAGGTGGATCATTTCGTGGGAGCAGACACAAGTCCAGGAAGAATCAGGCAACATTGGAACATGTAGCTTTTTGGGGAGGTCCTGAGTCGCCCTTACAAAAGACCACTCAAATACAAATTCTGTATTTACAATAACCTAAGATACACGTATGCAAAATTGGTGGAAAAGCTCACACTGGTGATACAATATGTCTCACCAACACAGACCCCAGATAGAAAGAACCAATGCCTTTTAATCTGTCTTCCAAAAGACACCGAAACGTGAGTGAAACTGCTCAGGTTTTGAAATATGATGTAGGGTAAGCGAAACCCGTGTTGCTTTTTTTGTCAGCACATGACTCTACTGCCAAGCTGGCTGACCCCAATACTGTGTTAACAGTAGCATTAAAAAGTATTACAAATACACATTGGTATTAATTTTAGTATTGTGTCGCCGTCAAATCATAGTTGACTTATAACATTTGCTTACAGCAATTGAAATACCACAAAGAGGTAAACTGACTATAATGAAAGTAAAATGAACCAATTTGAATCATCCAGAGGCAATCTTCACATATGTTACAAATACATTACGAATGATACAGCAAAGTGACTCACTTTCGAAACAGCGGGTTTGTGACGCGACTGAATTCTAGACACATGAAGCGACCACCGGGCTTGAGCACGCGGTAGGCCTCGGAAAGAACCTGTCAACAAGACAACATTTAATGTCAGTCCTTACAGAGTACAACAGTAACCATAATAGCAAGAGAACCTTAATACGAATAGGTGGACTTAAGCATCACAGGAATTTGGAACATCACAATAAATCTACAGCTATTGCTTGCTAGCTTAAGAGCAATGGTTGTATATATAATAGTATCGTCATGAGTGATGAAGCTTACGATTTAATATTTGAAACATTTATTTATCTTACAAACTGGTCAACAAAAAGTTTGTTTAAGTCACATTTGTTTGTAAGTCACATTTTACATATATGATCATGTGCATGCAGAATGCAAACAGCACAACGCTTAGGTGGTGATGCAACTGATAGCCTGGATGTTTTTGTAATTAATTATACCAGTAAGCATAATTCTTGGTACAATGCATGTATTACTTGGTAATATGAGTACTCTCTGGATATCTGTTTATTAATTATTATACCTGAATGGGCATTATGTGAATGAAAACAGAATGTCAACAGTTTAAACTATCTTCCGTTTTAGATTTAAGTTTTAAGCTATTCACACAGCACACCGCAATTGGATATTTCAGGTAGCCTGGTTTCATCAAATCACATTGGTAAAATAACATGATGATTTTGTTTTACAACAGTTTACAAAATACATTGTTTTATCATTCAAAACCAAGACATCTTTGTTACCCTCCACTTGTGCGTGAAGTCACACTTGATTACAGTCAACATACTAGACACCCAACCCAAGACACAAGGTAGATACAGGGCAGAATCCAGGATACTCACTGCGTCCATGTGTGTCATATTACGGATGCCAAATGCCACGGTGTATGCGTCATACAAGTTGTCACCCACGGGGAGACACTCCGCGTTTCCCCGCACCCACGACATCCCTGCAAGCATTTCAGTATTTGTATTTTCTCAAGTTTCGTCATTGTACTTTGTGTAATAATAATAATAATAATAATAAAAGCATTTATATAGCACCATAAATCCAAGTTACCTTGTTCAAACGCGCTGTTACAAGAAATCATAGAAAGAAACTAAAAGTTAAAAATCATTAAAACATGACATCAAATATCGAAATAAGTTATCATAAAAATACAGATACTTATAATAAAAAAAAATATTTATAATAATAACACATACTAAATTATTATGAATGTAAAAGTACCAAAAGCAGCTCAGAATAATAAATACAGAAGTAAATCCTAAAACTTAAAATGTCCGTCAATGTTCATGAGTAAAAAGCTTTTTGAATAAATAAGTCTTAAGGAGTCTTTTGAACTGGTATAGTGAATCACATGCGTGGTAGATCGTTCCATAAGTGTGTACTTTTAGCATGCTTTATTATTGTTGTTTATGTACTGCTATGTTAGAGACAGTTAATTCAGAGTTTTAAGTTCTGTGTAACCATATTAATTTGTTAACTCTTGTGTTGAGAAATGATCCAGAGAAAAACTGGCTAGTCAAGTGTTGAAACAGCACAGCATGCTGAAGCCTTCACCCAACCACAATGATGATGTTGCTCCAGTTACCTCAGCTGTATGGCTGGATACAAACACTGGTGGACATTTTTGTACAAATAGTGAATGCACGTTAATCGCAGCGTGGTTGATGGAAGTTTAGATTATTACAATTTGTAATTACAAAAAAACTGGCTGCTCCCATGGATAACATGATAAAATAAAAAAATTCACAAACTTAAATTTTTAAGAGAAGGATAAAACAACTTCCATTATGCATAGATAGTTGAAAATACAATAACATCCAAATTAGACACAGGGGATAATTGGTGTATGTACAGTCAAATGCGTATGAACCACAATGACTTGCATTATACTTCGGGACGGTAAATTTATATTTAGGGATTGATTGAAAGACGAAATCAAGCCAGTAGTGAGCATAATTATTATAGGTTCTAATACTTTGAAGATTTTGGCAACATGTCAATTCATTTATATGTTTTGGCTGCTGGGAGCAAAGTTATCATTTTAGACCAGCGACAGCAGTACTGTATCATCTCTCAGTTCACATCGTCAGTCAAGGCTGGTTCTTAATTTATTTTAAAACCATACACTATTTGTGAGTTCTACTCAGTTCAACATTCAACAATGTGTAATATTTTAACATAATACACATTGACTCAATTAATTTTTATAAATCACGCACAGACCGTGCAACCAGCACATTGGCTTCGACCGCTTTTGTGGCATTTTTGGTGGTGTTGGTGTGGCACCCCTGGCGACATATACTATATAACATGCCTCATTTATAATATGGTTGCATATCATGGACCCCAACGTCGACGTAATACTGAGACGTGACTATGTTGCTAAGTAAGTTACCTGTTTGACCTCGGTCCAGGGCTTTACTCTTTCCCACATCAAGCATCGCTTGGTTAATGTCACACACAGTGACGTGGGAACTCGCTTGGTACAGCGATTCACCCGTTTCCCCGTCACCCTTAGCCGCTGTACCCCCTCGCTGTATGTCCCTCTCTACCGACTGATTCCGTACGTACTCAAGGAAGCGGAATGCAATGTCACCTGCAAAAGGCAAACACAATTAAATATTGTAATCATTCACCATAACTAGCAGAAATACACATTCTTTCAGTGGCGCTGCAGTTGACTATGTAATTGATGAGTAAAATTAGCATGAATAAAAAATGTTCTGGCCTCCGCACTCACAGAGTGGTTTTTGCTGCATTCCTAAGATTATACATACGATTTAAATTTTAGTGCATGCATCTGTAGGTTGTTTCAGGTTGCAACAGTTGCATGTTACATAATAATTTCGTCTAATGTATTTAGAGAGAATCTCAAAGGATTATGTTATTCAAAACATATTATTTATTACAATAGTAGTAATATTTATTTTGTTGGGTGACACATCCAATGCTGGTCAAAACGCCTTACACTGAATAGCAGTGTTTGTACGAGAACAAAACACGTAACAAAATTAACTAAATAAATAAACAAAATAATACATTAAAAAACCAATGGTGTTATATATGAAATTGCCAAATAAAATACTTGACATGATCCATTACCTGTGCCCCCAGCCACATCTATCAGTGTGGTGCCAGGCGTGGGGCCAAGTCGCTCTATGAAGTAATCCTTCCACAGTCGGTGGACTCCCCCACTCATGGCATCGTTCATCACGTCATATGTACTCGCCACGTTGTGGAACACTTCATATACTGAAAGAACAACATTTGTTTCACTAATGCCACCAGGTAAACACATTAACCTTAAAGGTCATATCGTGGGATAAAATCTACTCTGCCCCTTAATAACAAATGTTTGATGCTCTTTTCAAATGATGATACTGCAAAAATAATGTATAAGAGTACAAAACATAATCAAAGACTGTAAATTTGTCATTTTACCAAAGTCCCAATGATGTTCGGTTTAGATTTGTTGCTCAAGCATGACGTGAGTCGTGGTTTTGGTGTAATCAGTCACGCAAGTGTTATGTAAATAATGTGGAGAATGCTGGTGATCCTGGCAAATGTTGGCAATATTTTTCACAAGTCCACAACTGACGTCATGATTCTGCATTTTCCTGCACTGTGACCGCTCCTCTCCTCTTAAATGTTTCATCAGACTTGTGATTTTGATGCTGTCATTATATTGCATAATACATGTGAACAACTAAATCTACCTGTGCAGAATCTACTGTGAACTGTGACTAGTGCGTATGGGCCAAATCAATATTTTGTCTATACAGCTGCAGAGCTACAGTGAAATGGAACATAAATGACTGACAGCGAAATGTACACCTTAATTTTATGACCATTTGTGTGCAGCTGATCAAAACACCCATCAGCATGAGCCAAATCATTTGAGCTGAGCGATCTGTCATGGGGGCTGAACTGCCTGAACACAGCCAAGTGCATGTTTGCAGCTGTCATCAAGTCCTAATCAAGTCTTGACTCAAGACATATGGCTTGACAGTGAATATCTTGTCACTAAATAAAATTAAATATTAAAATTATACTCCCGATTCCTTTGCAGTTTGTGTAGACAACTCATAAAAAACCCTCAGAAACAGTGACAAAATTTTACATCATCATTTTTGCATCTAATATTATTTTACAAGATATATCAAGTAAAGTGAACACAAAATACATGTTTCTGCATAGATTATGTTCATCTCAGGAAACTTTGGTAAGTTATGCCAATATATGTTTTCTTTGCGACCCCCTCCATGTACAAATGCATGTAGACAACAAAATGAATCTTGACGAAATCTAACCATAAAACTAATCTTCATCATCTTGTGCACATATAAGTTTTATAAATAGTGCGTAGACTTAACAGATGTTTGAGGTTGAAAAGACAGTACGGTCTGCATACACAAGCTGTTTATCGCTCATTCTATGTGCACAGCGCTGTGACGCATGCACCGCTGCACTTGCGACTGGCACAAATCAGAGCGCTATTTGGGTCTCAAAATGCAATATTTGTGAAACATAATATAGACATTAATGATTAACATTACCATTACATCATATGATATGGTCATGGAATGCTGATTGATCATGTTTAGGGTTAGTGTTAGGCATCCAATGACGTAGGCAAATATAGTTATAATGGTACAATTGAGGTGGGTCAGAATTCTTCACAAGTGCCTCTTTGCCCGTGATATCAATCTCACTAAATAGATTTAAAACCGTGACCGCATTACCACTACTCTAATCCCTGGAACGTCTTGAGCGATAATATGGTGAGGTAATCATACCCTTCTCGGCTTTCTCATGTTCGCTGACCGTCTGGAAGCCAAAATGGGTTTGAGCTTCTTCGCCACTATTATCTCTGGTATCAGTTTGTGCCGATGAATGAACTGTCTTTTTACAAATACAGCTGGCAGTTCGATATCGACACAGTTGACTGCGAAATAACGAAACGCCTTTTCTCAAACTGACAGCCATGTTGATTAAAGTCACGACAGTTCCGCCCTCTAGCGTATGAACTCACAATGGTTAACTCGAACTCCGGTAGAAGGCGGACAGCCGCAGAAGGGGCCTCAAGGCAAAGCGCGACAGGGGATGTAAGACCCCGTTTGATATTCTCCACGCA
>OZ024865.1:46833052-46838052 GCA_964017155.1 Oasisia sp. SBJ-2009 | reverse complement strand
TCCCTCCCTCCCTGCCTCCCTCCCTCCCTCCCTCCCTCCCTCCCTCCCTCCCCCCTCCCTCCCTCCCCCCTCCCTCCCTCCCCCCTCCCTCCCTCCCTCCCTCCCTCTCTCCCTCCCTCCCTCTCTCCCTCTCTCCCTCTCTCCCTCTCTCCCTCTCTCCCTCTCTCCCTCTCTCCACGCACACGCACACGCTCACGCTCACGCTCACGCTCACGCTCACGCTCACGCTCACGCTCACGCTCACGCTCACGCTCACGCTCACGCTCACGCTCACGCTCACGCTCACGCTCACGCTCACGCTCACGCTCACGCACACAACAACACAGACAATGCAAAACCATCTCACATGAAATTAATACCGACGATGGCAGTTCAACAAAACCATTCACAGAGAAGGCGCCAACCGTAGAAAGTAACACAAAAACGACTCATTAGTAAACAGACACGAACCCATTGCCCTTACATTATTTCCTCATGCTACATCTCACAAATCTTCTGACAAAAACCATGACATGCAAATACCAACATGTAGCCATTAGCCATCACGCACGTTGAGAACGGTGACATCATCGCTGCTCTATCATCTCTTGCACTGCAGCCAGCGACAGAAATGGAGAATTATTTGTAATCGTTTTCTTCATGATAATATTTTTTGCGAAAGGATAGAACTGGAAAGGGATGTCTTGAACAGGCATCCTTATAACCTCTGTACTTTGTGACTCCGAATCAGGCAGCCAATTATTGCTCCTCCGTTCCCCATCATCCAAATTTTCCAGGATGGGGGTAGAGGTGTAATAGCAGTTCTTCACCTTATCAGCAGTCTCATAAAACTCAATAAAAACGAATCGTAGACAACCTTTGACATGACAATTAATAGTTTAAAGTAATTTATCATACCAAATACCTGTATTTCGCGAAAACATGATTTGGACTAACTTGTTCAATTTCTAAGCGACTCATATAAATGATGTTAATTATCTCAGCGAATAGCTGGGGTATGACTGGCCAGCTCAGATAGGCAATAATTTCCCAACAGGTTTTGTCATAATTTCTGGCAATTACAATATCAAGGATCTCGGCGTAATTTGTGTGTGAATTTATCACCTCACATGAAATTCACTTAAAATTTCTTCAATATTTATTAAACAAAGTATAAGATCAACATCGAACATTGCATTGACAAACTGAACGTTGCTTCTGAAAGAGTATTCATGTGGATATTAGAAATAATTAATAGTTTTGCTTTGATAATAACTTTTAATGTGAAACAGACACGCTCGGTGCCGCTCTTAAAATCACTGCATTGGCTACCTGTGCACTATCGCATCATTTTCAAAATTTGTACAGTAGCCTATCAAGCACTCTCATCTACACAACCAGCATATCTAAATTCAATGCTAACTCCAACAAGAAATTCCAGACAGCTACGCTCAACCAGTAGTAACCCTCTTTACATCCCTCGGGTGAAAACGAAAGCCGGGACCCGAGCTTTCTCGGTTGCCGCACCAACGGTGTGGAATTCGCTTCCGGCCAGTGTTAAATCACAAGGTAATATAGTTTCATTTCGCCGACATCTAAAAACCTATCTCTTTAATGCTGCCTATCCTCCTTAGCCTCCTAGCTTTTCCATCCATCCGTTGACGACTCACGCATTGCTTTCGATTATGAGATTGATTAATCCCCTGGTTTTGTCGCGCCACTGAGCTTGATTTTCGAGGATATTGGCGCAAAAGAAGTTACTATTATTATTATTATTATTATTATTATTATTATTATTAACGACACCAATAGCACTCTATTAAACCAGTTTAGACCACATTATAAGGGTCACAACATTCAGAAGGTATGTACATGGGGGTTAGGATCAGACGACTGGTCACAAATTAAAATTTGTGTACTCAAGCATAAGATATCCTTATTTTCATGGGAGTAATTCCATTAAAAAACGACTGTTGCCTACATAGCATTGTGTTATATAGGCCATTGTTTTCCTTGGTCCAAATGACGGCCTAGCTTTCCCACCTGCAGACTGTTTGGGCCGACAGAATTAACCTCTCTTCACAATAGTTATATTTGCATTTTTGCTACGTGTCACGAAGAGGAGCTACGTCGGATAGTCATGTTATGTTATGTTATGCACCAGCAGTTAGTGGCGCACATTGCAGAACAATAGTGGCTGCCACATTACAAATTTACAACGACGTAGTCACCGCACGGGTGTGGCTAAGCCCCGCCCTCTCTCCCGCAACGACGACTGTAGGAGACCCTGACAGACGTGGCGACAATGTGACGTGCAAGCATCTCTCGCTGCGTCTACGTTTCAAGGTAAGTGCCGAATTGTTTGTGTGTAACTACATTGAATTGTTGACTCTCAAAAACACCGTTGCCCATTTTACGAAAATGAGTTAAATATCATACCGTTCGCTTGGTGCATTTTGCCAGACATGTGGCTGCCTAGATTCACGAACACAGCTTGATTCGTTTGAACAGGCAGCGACATGGCTTAGAAAATGCAGGAGGATACGTAACTCATTGCTTATCGTAAAATTAATATAAATAGCTGGTTTAGTAAGTCAACTGTTCTGTTGTATGTTAATATATATATATATATATATATATATATATATATATATATATATATATATATATATATATATATATATATCACGGTAACGGTCAGTTGTAATGCTCAGGTCGTCTCTTAAAATTACCTTGATATCACCCCGTTGCAGGTCTGTTATTCCTATCAGTGAACTGTCAGTGACCGAGGAATTGCTGCACAGACACTAAGCTTATTCGTCCGCACATATCCACCACTATCCATAACCATGTGTTGATGTTCTCATCCTGACTATCTGTTTTCAATACCAAGGTTGGCCTTCGTTCAGTTCCTGGATTTCGCTTTTTGGCCCCTACATTTTTCCTTTCTTTTTCTTCACTTATTGTGCACTACTTTCTCCAACAGCTCAGTCTATTCTCCTGTGTATTTAGTTCCCCGTTCTCCATTAACTTCCACCCATTTCAATACTCGCTTTTAGGTCTTCATCGCCTCCCTTTCCCTCTAGTCTCGAGGCAACTGCTGTCAATGCCAGCCGTTCTCTTCCCATCCTGTCCACATTCCCAGACCACTTCAGGCAAATCCCCACCAGCTTCTTCTTAAGGCTTCTTTCATACACTCTAAATTTTTCCATTCTTCGCTATCAGTTCTGTTCCATACGCGTGTGTATGTCGGGATAACACACATGCAGAACACTTGTTTTAGGTTTACGGAATAATCGCTGCTTCAAGAAACACCTTCAACCGTCCTCCAAACGTTGGCGAATGTTTTTCCTACGAATTTCGGTTTCTGAACTACAGTCCCGCACATTGCTCTACTAAGGTACACAAAACTAACTCTTAGGCTACTTTCTTCCTCGCTAGGTGTATTCCCACTTCCTTGTTTTATCTGCCCCACCCAAAGTTCCGCCGTCTTTTCCAAATTAAGTTTCAGTCCTAAATCTACTAAATATATTCTTCCATCCACTCTGCAAGTTGGAGGCCTGCTTCCCTATCACTCCCATATATACTTCTAGTAATATACAAATATATATATATATATATATATATATATATATATATATATATATATATATATATATAAATATATCCGTTCTCAGAAACCCCTTTGTTGAATTGTTTTGCGCGGTATTTTAGTATTAGAAAATATTGATACATTAATCACTCCGTTAATTCGCGTTAATTCGTTTAATCATGAATAGAGGTCCGCACGGTGTTTTTTGTTTGGGGGGGGGGGGAACAAACTAGCCGAATAAATCACGCGGTCCGTATGGTAACTAGTGACAAAGTTGTCGTTATAGCAAACTAAATTAGTTGTCATTTGTCCCCGTTTATATTAAACTAAATGATTACTTGTAGCAAATGTGCACATTGTTTTCTTTTGTCTCGACGACGTACGTGTATTTTGTGTATATAAAAACAGGCGTCAGAATAGGTGATACACTATACAATTCTATGGCTTACGCCGACGATATTACCTTATTCTCAACAAATGTTCAATATCTACAGAACCTAATTGATGTATGTGTTGCATATAGTAAAGGTGGAAATTTAAATTCGGGGTTAAAAAATCGAAATGCATGATTGTTGGAAAGTGCCCGTTATACCAATACCCAAAGTGGAGGCTTGGTGACAAATATCTATGTAATGAAGAATCGCTTAAAATACTTGGTAACGTGTTTTATCGCAGTGGTAACAATGCCAGCCATGTCACCAACAGACTAACAAAATGCAGACAGTCATTGTATGGGCTTGGTAATGCCGGTATGTTTATACCCAGGAGCCACTCGTGATGTTCAAGCGTATCTTTATAAGTGTATATGTCACCCAACGTTAACATACGGTTTAGAATGCATGGGCAGCACCGCCATCCAAATGCGTCGACTTGAATCTGCACAGGGTAAATTAATTAAACAAAGTCTTGGATTAAGCAAACTATTTCACAACACAGCCTTACTTAAAGCACTAAATATTGAAAAGATCGAAGATATTGTAAATATAAATGTTTTATCCTTGTATAATAGAATATTTAAAGTGGAAAGTCCATCGCGTCGACTGATGCAGCACTTATTGTCTCGTTTTATATGTTGTGGTGAAACGGTACCTGGAACCCTGTTGGATAGAGTGGTATCTATGGGCAAGTCACCCAGCAAACGAGCCTTTAATTATCAACATGTACCAGAAAGTAGTGCGACAAATGATGGACTTGTTGACTCGATTAGACACCTTTTATTTACTGATAATTTTACCAAGCCATATTAACATGAGCATCTTTTAGTTCATCTCTTAACTACTGCACTTTAATATATTACGCGTCTCTTTATTTTAACTGATATACACAATATACACTGAATTTTATATATTATATCATGCCACTGTATGTATTGTTGCTATTTATTTTATTTTATCAGGTTTTTTTTCTTCACCGTGTGTCTTTTATACGT
>OZ024865.1:46818052-46825552 GCA_964017155.1 Oasisia sp. SBJ-2009 | reverse complement strand
ACAGCAATCCCTTATGATGAATTGGGGAGGTGTCTGTTGCAAGAACAGTACACTGCCCTCCCTTTACACCTCCAACGCCCTGAAACTCTCAATAACCAAAGCACTATGTTGAGTCAGATATGTTCTTTTATAATGCGGAACTCATTTACCTCACGGGAGAGGGGAGGGGTACGCGTGCATTTCGCACCTTCCAGCCCACGTGCCCGGATATAAACATTTGTTATACGTGTATGTTTATATGTTTCAGATGTCGCCATTTCCGGGCGTGTGCATTCTGCTCGCCTTGGTCATATCGGCTCACATGCAATATATTGAAGACCACAATTATAACACAGGTAATCATCTGCAGTTGGTCGGTGGGGCTGAGCGGGTTGCGGTGCGGTGCGGTGCGGTGAGGTGCACTGCGGTGCGGTGCGGTGCGGTGCGGTGCGGTGCGGTGCGGTGCGGTGCGGTGCGGTGCGGTGCGGTGCGGTGCGGTGCGGTGCGGTGCGGTGCGGTGCGGTGCGGTGCGGTGCGGTGCGGTGCGGTGCGGTGCGGTGCGGTGCGGTGCGGTGCGGTGCGGTGCGGTGCGGTGCGGTGCGGTGCGGTGCGGTGCGGTGCGGTGCGGTGCGGTGCGGTGCGGTGCGGTGCGGTGCGGTGCGGTGCGGTGCGGTGCGGTGCGGTGCGGTGCGGTGCGGTGCGGTGCGGTGCGGTGCGGTGCGGTGCGGTGCGGTGTAGTCTCGCTTAACCGACTGTCGGTCGGCTGCGGAACTACGCCGAGAAGACAGTCTGGTTACATTAACGGCTTTTGTTTGGGTAGCAGCCGTGATCTATAAAATGCTGCCACCTCACGGACACTGCCGTAATATATATTTTTATAAACAACTGCAAATTTGTATTTCTATTTATTTTGTGTTAATATAAGTTTAATTTTGAATAGTTTTTATAATACAGCATTATTTGATCAAAAGGTTTCCTTATTTAATGTGTATACTATCCGTGTCGGGCTAGACAATGCTGCCACCTCACGGATACTGGTTAATCCTGCCGTAATTCTTATTTTATAAACAACGGTAAATTTGAATTTTTGCTTACTTTTGTGTTAATATAAGTTCAATGGTGAATACTTTTCATATGATATTATTATCTTGTAAAACTATATCGTTATTTAAATTTTTATTTCATAGTTGGCCTGAGAGCCAATCAACGTCTCTACCCTAATCTGGGGTAAGGCTGCCCGGATGTAGAAACTTAAGCCCATATACTGTCCCAGGCGTAGTTGAGGGGGCTTAAAAGTGCTGCCACCTCACGGAGTCTGGGTAACCGAGGCTAGGTGCGGTGCGGTGCGGTGCGGTGCGGTGCGGTGCGGTGCGGTGCGGTGCGGTGCGGTGCGGTGCGGTGCGGTGCGGTGCGGTGCGGTGCGGTGCGGTGCGGTGCGGTGCGGTGCGGTGCGGTGCGGTGCGGTGCGGTGCGGTGCGGTGCGGTGCGGTGCGGTGCGGTGCGGTGCGGTGCGGTGCGGTGCGGTGCGGTGCGGTGCGGTGCGGTGTTAAACCGTTCATGCATGCATAGCTCACCAGTGTAGGCCATGTTGAAATAAGTATGCAGTCGTATCTTTTAACATTTTCCCTCTAAGTCTGTTTGAAATTAACAGACAGTTTCAATGTCGTAAATCATGACTTCTATATCTCTGGGGAGGCCGCCGTACCGCTGGCACAGCGTGGCCAAATTCCAAATGTCTTGGGGTCGTGTCCCACCCCCGGGGTGGATCCATAAAAGTGTAGTCGGGGGAGAGGGCGATACCGCCCATATGCCCACTGCAAACACATTCGTGCTGCTTTGCTTCCTGTGATCGACTACGGGTGTGGTAAAGCTATGAAGCTAGAAATAACTTGCACAGAGACTGTGCAGTCTTTCCACAGGCCACGCCGCCTGCACAACGGTTCACCAGTCAAAGCAGAACACTTAGACATGTCCATGAACAACACAAATATCATCTTCAATCCAATACCACAGGCACACAGGGTGGACAGCAAAACAACATTCACAAGGGTATGCAATGCAACAATAAATTTTGCAGCTTCATCAACTGTTAGCCCAGCTCTGATGCAGATCATCTCTCCTGCAAACATGCATGCATTTGACAATGACCACGACTACTGCACACTCACACCATCCGAACACTATTTACAAGCAGACACACTCACACACATTTCCGAAGAACAGGCCACACAAATTGAGCAAGACACCAGAGGGCAGGCGGTTGTGGCCTTGTGGCATGCAGAGCGCACAAAACGCATGACTGCCTCACGGTTTGGCAGAATCTGCAAATTAACAGATAGAACTGATGCAGGTAAATTTGCTAGGTGTCTACAGCAGACAAAAACAATATCAGCTGCACCCCTAGAACATGGCAGAAAATACGAGGGTACGGCACTGAAAGCTTATCGTGAGAAGACTGGCAGTAATGTCACAGCCAGTAGTCTGGTCATTTGTTTAAAAAAGCCATACTTGGCCTGCTCACCAGATGGCATTGTAGATGACTGCACGTTAATCGAAGTCAAATGCCCTTATGTTGCCAGGGACAAGCCTGTCACACCAGTTACTGTGCCATACTTGGAACTTGGACCAAATGGCAAACTACATCTAAAACATGGCCATGATTACATGTATCAGGTGCAAGGCAACATGCACATCACCAGAAAAACCCTATGCCATCTGGTGATGTTTACACTGGTTGACCTTGTCATTGTTGATGTTCCGTATAACAGCACCTTTGTATATGGCATGCTAAACAGGTTAGATACATTCTTCCGTGACCACTACCGGAAGGAGTATCTGAACAAACATTTTTACTTAAAATTGTAAATCATGTCTGACAAACCTTTCAATGTGCAGGACACTTTACATAAAGCAGGTTAAATTGCTTCGAGTGGAATTAGAAATTTTTATGCGGTTTTTGAAACTATGCGTGCTCGGTGATTGCCCAACATGAAGCAAACAAAAATTATGCGGGACCCCAAGATTGTTTCCACTTCGTTCATTGGTGATGCTAATATTTTATAGGTTTTTGCCAGGCCAATGACACGCTCAACGTGTACATGTTTGCATGCTATTTTTCTGTCGTTTATTATTGCTTTTGTTGAGAGCTGATTTTTATTGCTGAGAAATGTTGGAATGTTTACTTGAATGTTGAATGGGGCAAAGATGTCCTGCACATTGAAACCCTTGTCAGACATGATTGAATCACCAGGATCGCATTTCTGTGGCAAGTCTCCTCGCTCCACAAGAATGCGATCACTGGCAGACCCTCCATATGCTGGGGTGATGTAGGAGGTTAGTCCTCCAGGTGTGATACCCACAAGGGCTTTTAGGGTATTTCTGTTTTTGTAAGTAGAGTATGTCACTTGCTGTGCAGTAGGTTTCCCTGGCTTTTTTATGGGGACCTCTACACCATCTACTATAACCCGAGTGCTTGCATATAAACGCTTAAAGTCACTTGGCATATGTACATCTACCAACTCTTTAGACGGCCAAATGTTCAGTTCCTTCCAGGAACAAAACATGAAATTTATCCATGTAACAAAGATGTTACCTACTGTATACTCAGACACACTAAACCAGAATGCAAGTTCTTGGTTGGGTGTGTGGAGGCGCAGCTTGATGAGGGTGAGAAGAAGCTGGTTCTCTACCGACAGCGTCTGGGGTGTTCTCCAGCGGTAGTCCAGGTGATGAGCTGCTGGACCGAGACTCTGGAGAACATACTGGAAGTGGCGGTAGTCATCCAGACCAGTGTAGTACTGGAGCATTTTGGGGTTTGCCATCAGTTCTTCAACTGACAGCTTGGCAAAGTGCGCTGTCTGGCTCCCTCTATCCACTTGCTCGAAGCTGGGAGCAGCTGCTTCCTCGTCAGCAGTGATGGGGTTGTTGTCTACGACCTCCTCCTGCACATCCAGGTTGGGGTCGAACGATGGCTCGTCCAGGGGCTCTTCTTCTTGAGACATGCGAAGCTTCGCTCGCACCGCCCGTTTCTTTACACACTCAGATGGCTCTTGCACCCAGTCAAATACTGATGGCACAGCATTTTTGTGTAACGTGCGCCGTGTACGTGGGGTGCCTGGAAGCAGACCACATGGAGTTGTATCACTATCAGATGCTATACACACATATTTTGGATCTATATACATAAATGTTTCTCTAATTATTTTTAACTTATACGATAATCATCCATCTAGCCAGATTTCCAAGATTAAATTTGCAAATATAATAAAACTGGGCTTGTTAATATAATCTGTGACTCTATCTACCACTGGCATTGCTGTTGTATTATTAATAATAAACTATTATACACTGTCATTGTTACTTATGTACTATTATGCCCACTAATTCTGTTTCAGTTGCATAGGCTTTATATCTTAGGGAAATGTACCAAAGGCAGTTTAAGAGAAAGTAGTGCAAGATAAGTGTCAAAATGAGGAAGAAAAATAAAATTGAAATCGAGGAAGGTAACCAGATCAGGGTTTCGGGTGGAGAATGCCATTTATAATTTAGTCCAAGGCAAACGATCTGAGAGCAAAATTATCATAATTTATATAATAATAAAATGTTATAATATATTCGTAAGTACATATATAGCGCAAGATACCGCGCTAGCCTAGACTCAGGCTAGAGTACTAGACAGTGCGAGTCTGACAGGTGATTACGACCTATGCTTTCTACGGCTACGCCTAAGTCTTCTACAAATAAATTGTAAGTAGCGTAAGTTGTCATTATAAAAAATACTAGTAGTATTATTACTTGATGGACAAGTAATAAAATAAATAATTACCATGTAGTGTCTCGGAGTCTTGTATGTAGTCACTTGGAGAAAAGTGACCGTAGCACACAACCATGTATGGCTTTGGTGTCCACCGCGACCCCCTCTTGTCTGCTGCTCGTCGAATGGCATGAACCCACTTATCCCGAAGCTCTACGTCGGCTGGGAACTGATGGCCACCCCGGTGAGAACACTCGGGTACCGCACACCTTGTTGGCATTGTTAAACAAACTCCTATTCAAGTGCGGCGAAGCGAATAATTGCCCGGGCATTTACAAAGGAAATAGGCCGTGCCTCGTTTTCGCGTGAGATAGTAGTGCCGGTACGGTAGTGACGCCCTCTGGTGGAAGACGTGGCTGCTCGGGTCCTCATTGTTAATAATTAATAATAATATAAATAAATACAGTATTTCTCTACGCCATATATCTAGTAATAAAACCATTCACAGGCGCATTACATTTTACATGAATATATCGATTACCTAAAAATTATAAATAGAAACGTAGTTGTAAAATAAATAGATCAGTAAAAAAAATGTAATGTAAAAAAGAGAGGTCAATGTCCGGAGCAGACACCTGCTAAATTCCATCCCGAAAACAGTGTCACCGCAGGAAGGCCCCTCAACACCGACACCAAGTTTTATGTGTGGCATAGAAAGTTTGGTCTTTATATGAGGCGCGCACATTACAATAATTTCTGTCTTTGTAGCATTGAATTTCAGTTTATTTATATTCATCCAATCTTGTAATTCTGCGACACAATCTTGGATGCGCGTGACTACCTAGATTGTGTCTTCGTCTGAGTGCGGACTGAACGCGAGATACAGTTAGGTGTCATCAGCATACAGGTGAACGTTTATCCCGTGTCGACGTGCGATATCACCGAGTGGAGCAGTGTAGCAAATAAACATGAGAGGGCCGAGAACGGAACCTTGCGGAACACCGAACACCACACCAATTGTTCCCATTGAGGCTCGCAAAATGTGTTTGTACATCAGACCAACCACAGAGGTTTAGAGTCAATGATACTGCTGTACATTCTAATTTCCACTACGAAAAACGAGGACAGATTTACGAGGATAGCATTTGGACCGTAGTTTGTGTTAAAATAAGTTATCGTGCGGTATTCCGATTTTCCAATAATATGAATTAACCTCACGTATTTATCGAATAAATAAAACGAAACTGGTCAAACTGTCCACCTAAGTGTACGCACCAATTAACTTTCATGCAATTAACAGTTCATTTAAAATTGCCAATTAACTTAACTTGTATTAACAATTGCTATATATTATACACACTGGAGACCGATACTTCCCAAATAAAGCAAGTAGACAACGTTCAGGTGCAGAGGCAAAATGGTTGCCGGTGTCCGTATCTGCGGCGACGAACTTATGACAGGTGTCCTTAATTTCTGCAGGTTCTAACTTGTAGCATGTGTCCCTTTATACATGCACTAACTGGTAACAGGTGCCTCTTTGTAATTTGCGCAAACGTCTCTAAAAACTCCATATTCCAGATACTGTTAGCGCTTCACCCTCTTGGATACACGGGCGTCGATCGATGGGGGACGGGGGGAACGCGTCCCCCCACTTTTCAGAGTGGGGGTACAGCATAGGAATTGTCCTCCCACTTTTCAGTTCAGAAAAATTGGAAGGCAAATAGCCTGATTCACCACTCCTCTCTCTTAAAAGCCTCTCGCCCATGAGTCTTGTTTCGGATCAGTTTTGAGCGATATGTAACGGGATCATACCCAACTGTTCCCGCACCTCGTTGTCTGTAAGCTTATTGAAAGCAGACATTAATGCAATACGCCAACCATTAACAAATAATACTAATAACTCATCTGCATAATAGTTTCCATCTTTTATGTATGTTTTTGTTGGGAGTAAACCTACGCAACTTACAACGAAGGTTTCTGCTGTGGTAGTTACGCCCGTATGCAAAATAACAACTAGCTTATTCGAGTCGATGGGAACCGGGTCATGAATAGAATGGGCAAAAAGGCATTAACACGATGTAGCGACAAAAGAGACGTATGAGCGCACTTGTAAACTGTTTCAATAAACTTAATTATCCACACATTGCCTCTGGTGTCTGGTCACTCAGATTGAGGTGTTAGACGTCATAAATATATATGTGACAACCTTTGTCTCGTTGATTAATGTCAATGGTCTAAAACGTTATGTATAGCTGTTTAGAGCGAAACAGTTAAGCAATTGTCTTATAGGCCTGTCCAATAAATGTCATATATATATATATATATATATATATATATATATATATATATATATATATATATATATATATATATATATATATATATATATATATATATATATATATATATATATATATATATATATATATATATATATACACACATATATATATATACACATGTATATATATACACATATACATATACATATATATATATATATATATATATATATATATATATATATATATATATATATATATATACATATATATATATACATATCATTATATATAATTATATAGTCGAGTACGTCAAAAATACAAAATTAAATGTATTATTACCGATTCGAAGCGCAATCCTACACTGTGCCACAGCTGTCTTCACTACGTCATCACTTCAGAAGGTATCGCTGGTCACGTCTAGTTGAAACCTTATAAAACTATAATTCCTTAAATATCCTGATAACAGTCCCACCCGATACACTC
>OZ024865.1:46813052-46815552 GCA_964017155.1 Oasisia sp. SBJ-2009 | reverse complement strand
TAACTACTTTCCATGATAAAATGTTGCATTAATTCGTCATGTACTCTCCGTTTAATGAATGGAGTGAGCCGTCGAATGACGGGTGATCTCGCTTCGAGTGAACGGTGCAGCATCTGATGAGTGTGTAGACCGCATTGGAACCACAGATGTTTCGGTCAAATGTGGTCATAGGCCTCTGTGGAGTATCTATGACCAGAACCGGAAATTATTTTACAGATCAAAGTAAATGAGACACATGTGAGTTTCATTCAGTTGCTGCATTTTTATGCTAACCCTGTTAGTAGTAGTCGAGAAAGACTTTGAGCTAAGCGTTGCATGTGAAATCGCCCGTGGCTTCGGAGCCAGGGCGGATGGAGGGTGGGAATAGTACACCGATCTCACGGCATAGCGACTCTCAAGCATTGCTACGAGACACTCACGATGGTCATCCTCAAAATCTGCTGCTGCTCTCATGTACAATACGCGCCAACAGACTGTTTCACAAGATGCCAAGGGAGAAGACTTGCCCGCGTCTGATATGCCTCGAGTTTGCCCTTAGGTATATCTCCTTCTCGAACATCGATGTGGCGACTCCCCTTGAGTCTTTGTTTCTGAACAAGGCAACACTCACCTGAGTCAAGAAATAATAACTGTGTTCGTCTTCCCTGATACAGAAAGGAAAATTGAGGAGCGCCTCAAGATAAACCTGATTAAGAACATTATACAGTTCTGCGGGAATTCCTGTCATGACAAAATGTTTGCGATACATTCTCTGCTTGATGGCTTTTCTGACTTCATCAATTGATCGACACGGTTCTACTAACTGACTAGTCTGTACATTTTATGGTTACAAGGTTATGACCTTACGACGTCTCATTGAACTAGTCAGCCTATTTCAGATCATTAACGCGAAACCTTCCTTTCTAAGCTGGAACTGGGGGAGGTCACTGCCACGGCGCTTGTCGTCTTCAGTTGTTATTTTATTTCCCAAACTCAGATGGGACCGACATCAACGTGATTCTCCGATTCTCGAAGGAATGTTGAGAGCCAGGTTTGTTCACCAACTGTTACATGCCTGTCCTGACCGCGTATTGAACCCGAGTCGCTGGCGTGCCAGGCGAGTGTACCAACTACTACGCTATCGGCGCCTCTCCGTGTTTCATCCAGTTCTTCGCGGGTTGGGTTCTTGTTAAACTGGTCATGCGTCGAGTGGTCAATTGAGGATGGACAGACCAGTAGATGGCTCAAAGACTCCCTCCACCAGATAGCAGTTTTATGTTTTATAAGTTTTACTGCATCTGTAGCTACCAAGGGGGTTCATCCAAATTTTGCGCAGTATTATAATATGTAAAAATAACTGTCTATGTTTACAGAAGAGGAATGTCTAACCGAAGTACTGGAGTCACCTACCAAGGTGGTTCAGCCACATTTTGCCCAGTGTTATAATATGTAAAAACAGGTGACTTTGTTTACAGAAAAACAGGAATGTCTAGGCGAAGTACTGGAGTCACCTCCACACAACACTGCAGTGGTCAGCAAGACGGACAACGAACGTGACGTTACAGTTGAATACAAGTGTTCGGAGGGATACGTCTTGGACAGCGGTCACCTCAAAAGGACTTGCGGTGATGATGGACAGTGGAGTGGACAGGAGCCCCACTGTAAAGGTAGTGGACATATGTGACTTGTAGCAACATCAATGCAAAACTGACGGTAAAACAAATTATGCACATGACCTCCACTTATGTATGTCAGCCTATACCACGTCGGTTTCTTATTTACTATATGTAGCCATTACACTACCATTGCGCTATTATGTCTAGAATGCACATTTTCCTCACATACACATGTTTTAATTCGCTTTTCGCTTCGGCATCATGAACAAAAACTATTTGCAGGAATTTCAACCATTATGTAATCAGTCTGCGTGATTATAACCACGACAAACACATAATCTAACATATTTTATAAGAAGGCATATTTAAGCGCTATATGGAAGGTCGTGTTTTATGTTTGTAAGTTTTATATTGGTCAATTTTACAGTGGATTGCATTTTGTTTGCAATATTTTAATTACACACTTATTTAACAAAGAAAACAATTATTATATTACTATCAGTTACCCATACACAACCATATGTTTCTACCATATGTTACTCAACTTCAGAACTGATAATCAATTTATGTTTACCCCCCCCCCCCCACCTTGTTCTACCATAGCTGTGATTCTCCACCCCTCTCCCATCACCTCTCACCAACAAATCTCTATTTACACCATCCTCCCATAATTGTCCTGGTTATCCTCGTCTTCTCCCCCGGCCCCATATCACGTCTCTAATTTGATGCTATCTAAACTTGGTACTATTTGTTTTAAATCAGATTAGCAAGGTATATGTTATTCAACAAATGTTGTGATTGTTTGACAGAATACCAGCGGCTGTGTGTGACGCGCATAGTATTAATTGTAAGACACGCGGACGAAAACCGTTTTTTTGCTAACGTTTAACACAATAAATGACTCT
>OZ024865.1:46763052-46803052 GCA_964017155.1 Oasisia sp. SBJ-2009 | reverse complement strand
CAAATGTGATCCTAACAGATGTCACAAAGGGTTCGTCTACAACAGCAACGACAAGACTTGTGAAGGCGAGAGAAGTCATTTCCGGGCTATTATTAGTTCCACTATTTAATACAATTGGGGACCATTTCCTTGATATGATTAGATCATAAGGAAAACGAGTAATTAAACCGACGTACTAATTTCTTGTTTTTTTCCTTCAAAATGCAAAATTCCTCACAGAATCACAGGTGACACTATTTCCATAAAATAGAGCTAAAGGTGTCTCGGTGGAACGTCCTGATGTTGATATGTGCAGCAATACGACTGTTTCAGAGACAAACTTATTTAAGAATTCTGGCTTGTTAGCTGTCAGAATTACTGTAACCGAAACACTTCTTTGTTTTAATGATCGGTAAAAGAGACACATCTATAGAAAATAACATGTAGCACATCTACGTGGCAATTCATCGACGATTTTGCATCACGTTGTGTTACGAAGAAGATCATATTGCTTGTAGAGATGTTGTAAAATCGCATTATATATATATATATATATATATATATATATGTTGTTTAACGTGTATCATAAGTAAATAGTGTATATGTTTGTTGTAACAACACCAGTATGTTACAATTTTAATGTGTTTCATGTATTTGGTATTTGTACACCCTCGCGAAACTCTGTAGCAATAATGCTATTTGAAATTATAAAGAAATTAAAATAATATTGTTATTATTATTGCAGCATATCCGAGCCACTGTTGGAACTGCACGTTCAGCCCTGAGAATGACAGAGCAGAATGTGACCGCTGCAAAACCGGCTTTGGCGTCGTAAACGAAACCAAGACTTGCGCAGGTGACTATGTCAACTGACGTATCCGAGTTGCTTAGCAAACTACATCAAGGAAACAATAAAGTGGCAGCCTAAACTCGTGCTACCCATCGTGTTATGTTGTGAAACTCTGATTTTAGAAGATCATTTGTAAGGACTGAAAACTAAGGAAAAGTTGTTAAACTGCCAAATGTATGCAGCACTAATGTTGACTCTAGGAAATGTCATGTCGTAATAGTAATGCAATACACATACATTATTTAGCAGTTATCAACATTGGGCAAGGCAAACATTGATACAGGTCTCGCGCATAATTTTGACTGTGACATATGCAAACCGCGACTTATTGGATATATCAGTCATGTTGCACTAGTAAGCATTTCTTTGCACATGTACAATAGAACCATTCTGAGTGGCAGCACCACAAAGGCAGCGCCTTGAAGACAAAACGCCATCTATTGTGCGTGCGTGCGCGCGTGCGTGCGTGCGTGCGCGCGTGCGCAAGTTCGTGCACCTCAGTAAGAATGTTTGATTCAGCCTTTGTAGTGGACACAAAACTGCCACCTGACGACCGTCAATCTACCATCTGATTTAGAATCCAACCATCTATGTAGGGAGTGCTCTTGGAGCCTCTTCATATCTCCCATCTGTTATGGGTGTAACTTCCCATCTCCCACGTGTTCTAGTGGTCAACCAACGAATTACCGCCTGTACTGGGCCATCCTTCTGTCTCATGCCTGTTGTGTCGCTTTCTTCTCAAAAATGTCTACACCAACTGCCAAACTACCGTTTCATGACGCCTGCCGTAGGTACGCTACGGTTGTATTTTGTGATATTTGTTGCAGCCTGCGCTCCTAACTGCATATTCTGCTCCGAGAATGGAGCATACAAATGTGATCCTAACAGATGTCACAAAGGGTTTGTCTACAACAGCAACGACAAGATTTGTGAAGGCGAGAGAAATCATTTCCGGGTTATTTAAGAATTCTGGCTTGTTAGCTCTAAGAATTACTGTAACTGAATCACTTCTTTGGTTTAATGATCGGTAAAAGAGACATATATAGAAAATAACATGCAGCACATCAACGTGGCAAATCATCGACGATTTTGCATCACGTTATGTTACGAAGAAGATCATATTGCTTGTAGAGATGTTGTAAAATCGCATTATATATCTGTTGTTTAACGTGTATCATAAGTAAATAGTGTATATGTTTGTTGTAGCAAAACCAGTATGTTACAATTTTAATGTGTTTCATGTATTTGGTATTTGTAAACCCTTGCGAAACTGTATAGCAATAGTGCTATTTGAAATAATAAAGAAATTATAATAATATTGTTATTATTATTGCAGCATATCCGAGACACTGTTGGAACTGCACGTTCAGCCCTGATAATGACAGAGCAGAATGTGACCGCTGCAAAACCGGCTTTGGCGTCGTAAACGAAACCAAGACTTGCGCAGGTGACTATGTCAACTGACGTATCCGAGTTGCTTAGCAAACTACATCAAGGAAACAACAAAGTGGCAACCTAAACTCGTGCTACCCATCGTGTTATGTTGTGAAACTCTGATTTTAGAAGATCATTTGTAAGGACTGAAAACTAAGGAAAAGTTGTTAAACTGCCAAATGTATGCAGCACTAATGTTGACTCTAGGAAATGTCATGTCGTAATAGTAATGCAATACACATACATTATTTAGCAGTTATCAACATTGGGCAAGGCAAACATTGATACAGGTCTCGCGCATAATTTTGACTGTGACATATGCAAACCGCGACTTATTGGATATATCAGTCATGTTGCACTAGTAAGCATTTCTTTCCACATGTACAATAGAACCATTCTGAGTGGCAGCACTACAAAGGCAGCGCCTTGAAGACAAAACGCCATCTATTGTGCGTGCGTGCGTGCGTGCGTGCGCGCGTGCGCAAGTTCGTGCACCTCAGTAAGAATGTTTGATTCAGCCTTTGTAGTGGACACAAAACTGCCACCTGACGACCGTCAATCTACCATCTGATTTAGAATCCAACCATCTATGTAGGGAGTGCTCTTGGAGCCTCTTCATATCTCCCATCTGTTATGGGTGTAACTTCCCATCTCCCACGTGTTCTAGTGATCAACCAACGAATTACCGCCTGTACTGGACCATCCTTCTGTCTCATGCCTGTTGTGCGGCTATCTTCTCACAAATGTCTACACCAACTGCCAAACTACCATTTCATGACGCCTGCCGTAGGTACACTACGGTTGTATTTTGTGATATTTGTTGCAGCCTGCGCTCCTAAGTGCAGATACTGCTACGTGAATGGAGCATACAAATGTGATCCTAACAGATGTCACACAGGGTTCGTCTACAACAGCAACGACGAGATTTGTGAAGGCGAGAGAAGTCATTTCCGGGCTATTATTATTACCATTATTTAATACTATTGGGGACCATTTCCTTGATATGATTAGATCATAAGGAAAACGAGTAATTAAACCGACGTACTAATTTCTTGTTTTGTTCTTCAAAATGCAAATTTCCTCAGAATCACAGGTGACACTATTTCCATAAAATAGAGCTAAAGGTGTCTCGGTGGAACGTCCTGATGTTGATATGTGCAGCAATACGACTGTTTCAGAGACAAACTTATTTAAGAATTCTGGCTTGTTAGCTGTAAGAATTACTGTAACTCAAACACTTCTTTGTTTTAATGATCGGTAAAAGAGACACATCTATAGAAAATAACATGTAACACATCTACGTGGCAATTCATCGACGATTTTGCATCACGTTGTGTTACGAAGACGATCATATTGCTTGTAGAGATGTTGTAAAATCGCATTATATATATATATATATATGTTGTTTAACGTGTATCATAAGTAAATAGTGTATATGTTTGTTGTAACAAAACCAGTATGTTACAATTTTAATGTGTTTCATGTATTTGGTATTTGTACACCCTTGCGAAATTCTGTAGCAATAGTGCTATTTGAAATTATAAAAAAATTATAATAATATTGTTATTATTATTGCAGCATATCCGAGCCACTGTTGGAACTGCACGTTCAGCCCTGAGAATGACAGAGCAGAATGTGACCGCTGCGAGACCGGCTTTGGTGTCGTAAACGAAACCAAGACTTGCGCAGGTGACTATGTCAACTGACGTATCCGAGTTGCTTAGCAAACTACATCAAGGAGACAACAAAGTTGCAGCCTAATCTCGTGCTACCCATCGTGTTATGTTGTGAAACTCTGATTTTAGAAGATCATTTGTAAGGGCTGAAACCTAAAGAACTTTTGTTAAATTCTCAATTGTATGCAGTACAAAGATATACCAAAGGAAATGTCATATCGTAATAATAATAATGCAATGAACATACGTTATGTAGCAGTTATCAGCATTGGCAAAGGCAAAGATTGATAGAGGTCTCGCGCATAAATATGATTATGTTGTGTCATGTTAAATTGGTAAGCGTTTCTCTGCACATGTACAGTAGAACGCTACAGAGAGACAACACTACAAAGCCAATGCCTTGAAGAGAAACATTCCGTCCATCGTGCGTACGTGCGTGCGTGTGCGCGTGCGTGCGTGCGTGCGTGCGTGCACCACTGTAAGAAGTTCGGATTCAGCCTTTGTGTTGGACACAAAACTGCCACCTGACAACCTTCAATCTACCATCATATTTAGATTCTAACCACCTATGTATGAAGTGCTCTAGGATCGTCTTCCTACCTCCCACCTGTTATGGGTGTTACTCCCTTCTCCCACGTGATCTAGAGACCAACCAACGAATAATCACCTGTATTGGCTTTCCTTCTGTCTCACACCTGTTATGTGGCAAACTTCTCACAAATGTCTACACCAACTGCAAAGCTCCCATTCCATGGTGCCTGCCGTATCGATACTTCGATGGTATGTTGTGATATTTGTTGCAGCCTGCGCTCGTAACTGCAGTGAGTGCAATCTGAATGGAGCATTCAAATGCGATCACGACATATGTCACGAAGGGTTTGTCTACAACAGCTACGACCAGACTTGTGAAGGTTAGAGAAGTCATTTCCGGGCTGTTATTATTATTATCACAATTCAATCTGTTGGGGACCACTTCTACGATATGATTAGTTCTTAACGAAAACGATAAACATTTCTTGAATAATTTCTTTAGTTTTTCAAAATACAAAATTACTCAGAATTACAGGTAACAGTAATATCATATCATAGAGCTGAATATGTCTCGGTTGAACGTCTTGATGTTGAAATGTGCGGCAATACGACTGTCATAGAGAAACATTGACCTAAGAATTCTGGATTATCTGCTGAGAAAAATTACTGTAACCGAAACGTTTCTTTGGTTTAATAATCGATAAAACAAACACAGCTGTAGAAAATAACATGTAGCACACATACATGACAATTCGTTGAAGATTTTGCATCACGTTGTGATACGAAGAAGAGCATATTGCTTGTAAAGATTTTATAAAATCCCATTATATATGTGCTGTTTGACGTTTGCCATAAGTAAGTAGTGTATGTGTTTGTTTTAACAAAACCAGTATGTTATAATTTTAATTGGTTTCATATATTTGGTATTTGTACACCCCCGCGAAACTCTAGAGCAATAGTGCTATTTGAAATAATAATGCAATGATAATAATATTGCTATTATTATTGCAGAATATCCGAGCCACTGTTGGAACTGCACGTTCAGCCCTGAGAACGACAGAGCAGAATGTGACCGCTGCGAGACCGGCTTTGGTGTCGTAAACGAAACGAAGACTTGCGCAGGTGACTATGTCAACTGACGTATCCAATTTGCTTAGACATTTCCGTCACACATAAACAAAGAGGCAGCCTGAACACGTGTTTCCCATCGTGTTATGATGTAAAAATTCTGGTTTTAGAAGATCATTTGTAGGAGATGAAACCTAAAGAACAGTTGTTAAATTCTCAATTGTATGCAGTACTAAGATTTACCAAAGGAAATGTCATATCGTAATAATAATAATGCAATGAACATACGTTATGTAGCAGTTATCAGCATTGCCAAAGGCAAAGATTGACAGAGGTCTCGCGCATAAATATGATTATGTTGTGTCATGTTACATTGGTAAGCGTTTCTTTGCACATGTACAGTAGAACGCTACAGAGGGACAACACTACAAAAGCAATGCCTTGAAGAGAAACATTCCGTCCATCGTGCGTGCGTACGTGCGTGCGTGTGCGCGTGTGTGCGTGCGTGCACCACTGTAAGAAATTCGGATTCAGCCTTTGTGTTGGACACAAAACTGCCACGTGACAACCTTCAATCTACCATCTTATTTAGACTCTAACCACGTATGTAGGAAGTGCTCTAGGATCATCTTCCTACCTCCCACCTGTTAAGGGTGTTACTCCCTTCTCCCATGTGTTCTAGAGACCAACCAACGATTTATCACCTGTATTGGCTTTCCTTCTGTCTCACACCTGTTATGTGGCAAACTTCTCACAAATGTCTACACCAACTGCAAAACTCCCATTCCATGATGCGTGCCGTATATACACTTCGATGGTATGTTGTGATATTTGTTTCAGCCTGCGCTCGTAACTGCAGTGAGTGCAATCTGAATGGAGCATTTAAATGCGATCACGACAAATGTCACGAAGGGTTTGTCTACAACAGCAACGACCAGACTTGTGAAGGTGAGAGAATCCATTTCCGGGCTGTTATTATTATCACTATTCAATCTGTTGGGGACCACTTCTACGATATGATTAGTTCTTAACGAAAACGATTAACATTTCTTCAATGATTTCTTTAGTTTTCAAAATATAAAATTACTCAGAATTACAGGTAACAGTAATATCATATCATAGAGCTGAAGATGTCTCGGTGGAACGTCCTGATGTTGAAATGTGCGGCAATACGACTGTCATAGAGAGAAATTGACCTAAGAATTTTGGATTATCTGCTGAGAAAAATTACTGTAACCGAAACGTTTCTTTGGTTTAATAATCGATAAAACAAACACAGCTGTAGAAAATAACATGTAGCACACATATGTGACAATTCGTTGAAGATTTTGCATCACGTTGTGTTACGAAGAAGAGCATATTGCCTGTAAAGATGTTATAAAATCGCATTGTATGTGTGCTGTTTGACGTTTGTCATAAGGAAGTAGCGTATGTGTTTGTTTTAACGAAACCAGTATATTATAATTTTAATTGGTTTATTATTTGATATTTGTACACCCCAGCCAAACTCTATAGAGCAATAGTGCTATTTGAAATAATAAAGCAATTATAATAATATTGCTATTTTTATTGCAGAATATCCGAGCCACTGTTGGACCTGCACGTTCATCCCTGAGAACGACAGAGCAGAATGTGACCGCTGCGAGACCGGCTTTGGTGTCGTAAACGAAACGAAGACTTGCGCAGGTGACTATGTCAACTGACGTATCCGAGATGCTTAGAAAATTCCTCCACACAGTCAAAAAAGAAGCAGCCTGAACACGTGCTTCCCGTCATCTTATGGTGTGAAATTCTAGTTTAAGAAGATCATTTGTAAGGGCTACCATACCATAACTACCAATCCATGATGCCTGCCGTATATACACTTCAATTGTATTTCGAGTGATATTTGTTGCAGCCTGCGCTCATAACTGCAGTAACTGCCGCCAGAATGGAGCATCCAAATGTGATCATAACAGATGTCACGAAGGGTTTGTCTACAACAGCAACGACCAAACTTGTGAAGGTGAGAGACGCCATTTCCGGGCTGTTATTTGTATCACTACTCAATACTATTGGGGATCATTTCCATGACAATTATCATTATATCATATGAAAAACGAGTAACTAAACCGTCGTACTGATTTCTTTAATTATTTCGTTTTTACTTTTTGCTTTTAAATATACAAAACTCCTCTACAGAATCACAGCTACACTGATTCCGTAACATAGATCTGAAGGTGTCTCGGTGGAACGGCCTGATGTTGAACTGTGCGGCAATACGACTGTTATAGAGAGATATTGGTTTAATAATGCTGGCTTATTAGCTGTGAAGAATGACTGGAAGTGAAACGCTTCTTTGGTTTAATGATCGGCAAATCAAACACAACAATAGAAAATAACATTGCAATTCACCGACGACTTTGCACCACAGTTGTATTACGAAGAAGAGCATATTGCTTGTAAAGATGTTGTAAAATCGCATTATATATTTGCTGTTTGGCAATTGTCATAGGTACATTGTGTATGTGGTTGTTTTAACAAAACCAGTATGTTATAATGTTTATTTATTTGGTACACCCCAGCGACACTCTAGATCAATAGTGCTATTTGAAATAATTAAGCAATGATAATGATATTGCTATTATCACTGCAGCATATCCGAGCCACTGTTGGAACTGCACGTTCAGCCCTGAGAATAACAGAGCAGAATGTGACCGCTGCAAAACCGGCTTTGGCGTCGTAAACGAAATCAAGACTTGCGCAGGTGACTATGTCAACTGACGTATCCGAGCAGCCAACAAAGGGGCAGCCTGAACACGTGCTTCCCGTCGTGTTATGTTGTGAAATTCTAGTTTTAGAAGATCATTTGCAAGGGCTGAAACCAAAGGAAAAGTTGTTAAACTATCAAATGTATGCAGCACTTATGTTTATGATAGGAAATATCATGTGGCAATAATAATGCAATGCACATACATTATTTAACAGTTATCAACATTGGCAAAGGCAAATATTGACAGAGGTCTCGCGCATAATTTGTATAGTGACATAAGCAAACTGCGACTGACTGGATATATTAGTCACGTTGCTCTGGTAAGCGTTTCTTTGGACAAGTACACTATAACCATTCAGAGTGGCAACACCACAAAGACAACGATTTGAAGAGAAACACTCCGTCCATCGTGCTGGCGTGGATACGTGAGTGAGTTACATCAGTTTTCAAGCAAAATATATTAATGATAAAGTGAGATGGTGAATTTATATAAATACACACATTTCAACGTAAAGGCACGTTGTAGGTTGTGCCCGTAACTGTGACGCTTGTGACGAAAGGGGTGCAGCAAAATGCGACCCAGACCGTTGTCATCACGGCTTCGTCTACATCAACCGCAACGAGACTTGTGTCGGTGAGCAACAGCAATTCGGAGATATTTCGCCGTTTCTAAATTTATTGTTTTATATGTCATGTTAAAAGTTTCGTTTTATTTAATAAAGGTATTTTATCTTGGATTCATATGTTTTCATCAACAGTATCTTGATGAATTTATAAAACGTAATTATTATGCTATGTATCGTTTTGAGAGGGATATCCTGGGCTTTCAAAATATGTAATTTATAATTATATATAGGAGCGTGGCTTTGTAGGCAGTCGATTCATAAATTGTGAATTCCCCAATACCACTGTTATAATCGACAAACGGTGTTTCAACGTTATAATTAACAAGATAGCAACATGAGAGTAATATTTACCTTGTTCTACGAATACTGTTTTTTGTGTGACGTAAGAGACAATGGTTATTGTTGACCTCATGACTTTAAAGTGGATGAATACATCAGAGGCAAAACATGCCACACCATTAAATCTTACTGATGTTATTAATATTATTATTATTATTAGTATAATGTATTATTTTTGTAGCACTTCAACAACTATAACCTAACCCTTTTTATTTTAACAGATATTAACGAGTGTGGCAGCGATCCCTGTATGCACGATGCAGCGTGTATGCAAGACATCGCTTTCTACAATTGTACCTGTAGGCCTGGCTACGAGGGAATCAATTGTGAAAAAGGTATGTTTTTTGTTTTAGATTACAGTCCAACGGGACAAACATTTAATTGGCTATTATCAGGCTTCGATGTTTCGAATTGGAAACTCGATGTTTCCCTATACTGACATTCCTGTTTAATTGATAGAATCCGAAATCAAATTACTTTCATATCTTACTGTAAGTTAGGCAATTAATATCGTTAGTTAAAAATATTTCTTTAGTTCACTGTTTTATACATAAATGCATACCTGGATAGACGTAGTTGTCATTTCTGTGCTCAGATAAACGAATAGCCTTTGGCAGTACCCACAGCGTGGCTGAAAACGTCCAGATAATGTTTGCCAGGACAGGTCGGATAGTTGAGTGGAAACATCTCCAGCAGTCCTAGGGATTCGATACAACAATCACAATAAATCCCTTTTACTTTACGTAACGTTTTTATCTTTGCAGATATCAACGAATGCGAGAGCAACCCGTGTATAAATGGGGCCACTTGCACTAATGACGTCAACAAGTACAATTGCAGCTGTGTCTCTGGCTATGGTGGAATAATTTGTGAAGAAGGTAAACGCAAGATCCAATCACATATCACAGTTACATGTAAATACTAATTACATAAATACGGTTTTGTGTGAACATTAATATTATTATAACTAAATGCGTTTTCGTGTCAGACATAATGTGATTCGATCACGTCATTCTGGAAAATGTGCCATAAGTTTAAAAAACCGATTAGTTAAACGTCAATATAATTATACTAAAATTTGACTCACCCATAACGCTATCCAAAAAAAACCTGTATGTAGACATTGAGAGTGCAGTGACTGGCATACCTTTAATTGTGGAGTAGGCAAATCGGGAAGTAGTTGACCCATCAAATATGTTTAATCCAGAGGT
This sequence comes from Oasisia sp. SBJ-2009, assembly GCA_964017155.1. Classification (NCBI taxonomy): domain Eukaryota; kingdom Metazoa; phylum Annelida; class Polychaeta; order Sabellida; family Siboglinidae; genus Oasisia; species Oasisia sp. SBJ-2009. The sequence continues at coordinate 46,792,586 of OZ024865.1, read as the reverse complement.
AATCTGAGATAAACCTTATTCATGTTGTATGGCATGTTGACGGTGGCTGATTTCTTGCAGCATGTGAAGCTCACTGCAAGCATTGTACAGTGGACACGGCAACGTCCAACACGACCTGTACGCGGTGTGTCACTCGCTACGGCTTCGTCAATGATTCTAAGATTTGTTTGGGTGAGTACATTTATTTTTCAATATACTGATTGTGAAGCTTTGTACGTGATTATATTGCCATATATATATATATATATATATATATATATATATATATATATATATATATATATATATATATATATATATATATATATATATATATATATATATATACATATATACATATATACACACACACATATATATATATATATATATATATATATATATATATATATATATATATATATATATAATGCTCATTTTTCACTAGACACATTGAGTTGTAAAAAATATATACAATCTACCATCTGATTTAGAATTTAACCATCTATGTAGGGAGTTTTCTTGGACCATTGTTCCATCTCCCACCTGTTATGGGGGTAACGTCCCTACTCCCCCGTGCTCTAGTGACCAACCGGCGAATTACCACCTGTATTGGGCAATCCTTCTGTCTCACATATATTTTGTGGCAAACTTCTCACAAATGTCTACACCAACTGCCAAATTACCATTCCATGATGCCTGCCGTATATTTTTGGCAGCCTGCGCTCGTAACTGCGGCGATTGCGACCTGAATGGAGCATTCAAATGTGATCACGACAAATGTCACGAAGGGTTTGTCTACAACAGCAACAACCAGACGTGTGAAGGTGAGACACGCCATTTCCTGGCTGTTATTATTATCACTATTCAATCTGTTGGGGATCATTTCGACGATATGAGTAGTTCTTAACGAAAACGAGTAATTAAACCGACGCAATAATTTGTTGAAGTATTTTTTTTTTTTTTAATACCAAATTCCTCAGAATAACAGGTAATACTAATTCCATATGATAGAGCTGAAGGTGTCTCGTTGGAACGTTCTGATGTTGAAATGTGCGGCACTAGGACTGATAAAGAAATAAATTGTTTTAAGAATTCTGGCTTATTAGCTGTGAAGAATTATTTTAACTGAAACGCTCATTTGGTTTAGTGTTCGGTAACACAAACTCATCTATAGAAAATAACATGTAGCACATCTACATAGCAAGTCGTTGACGATTTTGCATCACGTTTTGTTCCGAAGAAGAGCATATTGCTTGTAAAGATGTTTAAAATCGCAATATGTATATGTTATTTGACGCTTGTCATAAGTCAAAATATATGTGTTTGTTGTAACAAAACCAGTATGATATAATTTTAATTGGTTTCATATATTTGGTATTTGTACACCCCACCGAATCTCTACAGCAATAGTGTTATTTGAAATAATAAAGCCAATTATACTAATTTTGTTATTATTATTGCAGAATATCCGAGCCACTGTTGGAACTGCACGTTCAGCCCTGAGCACGACAGAGCAGAATGTGACCGCTGCGAGACCGGCTTTGGCGTCGTAAACGAAACGAAGACTCCTGCCGGTGACTATGTCAATTGACGTATCCGAGTTGCTTACACAAATTCCGTCACGCAGTCAACACATTGGCAGCCTGAACACGTTCTTCCTATCATGTTATGCTGTGAAATTCAATACGATCGTTTTAGAGAGACATTGATTTAAGAATTCTGGCTTATTAGCTGTGAAGAATTACTGTAACGCTTCTTTGGTTTAATGATCGGTAAATCAAACACATCTATAGAAAATAACATGACAATTCGTCGAAGACTTTGCATCACGGTTGTGCTTGTAAAGATGTTGTAAAATCGCATTATATATGTGCTGTTTGAAAATTGTCATAGGTACATAGTGTATGTGTTTGTTGTAACAAAACCAGTATGTTATAATTTTATTTGGTATTTGTATACTCCTGCGAATCTCTACGCACTTGTGCTATTTGAAATAATAAAGAGATTGCTAATCTCTAACATTTCTCTGATGTCTCTAGGATCCTTAGCTATTCCGTTTACAAATCATTTTTGTTCCTAAAGCTAAGCTCCATAGCGGCAAGCGTGCTTTCTCTGCAGTTGCAATCGTGAATCAACCCGCTGTTACACTTAGATCTTCGGAAACTATAGCCTCATTTCGTAAACAAATATTTGCTTGAACTTGCTTTTCCACCATACTTGTTTTAGATAGATGCAAATTACCGTTACAATTACTGATACTTGATTACCACTTGTGATACTTGTGTTTTGTAGATGTTATGTGTCCAGAACTGGACATTCCCGACCGTGCCCGCCTCACTAATGCTACGACTGGAAACAAATATGGCGACAAGGTGACTTATGAGTGCACTGAAGGTCACGAGTTGTTCATGGGTGACCTTGACAGAACCTGTGGAGGCACAGGACAATGGAGCGGAGAAGAACCGTTCTGTATAGGTAAATAGGAATGAGTTGTGGGATTGCGTGCAAGATACGTGCGCTCGTAGCCACGCTCACACGAGAAATTGTTCGCCTATGCCTGGCGCAAATAAGTATCACTGAATCTTGTTATTAGTTTTAACATTAACATTAGTTCTTGAATTGATTCAGGGAGTGGTTATCGTAATAGTGTGATACATTTTAAATGTTTTCATACTACCCTATGATTCGTGTAATCTTTAGGAAGTAAAAAAGTGACGTTCTGTGTGCTTTTTATAGTATCTACACACACACACACACACGCACACACACACGCACACGCACGTACGCGAACACACACACACACACACGCACACAGACATATATATATATATATATATATATATATATATATATATATATATTATCCTCAGTATATAGATAATATATAAACATTGGGACAACGTATAATTATACACACATATATATATATATATAATTACATACACTGTAGATATATATAATATATATATATATATATATATATATATATATATATATATATATATATATATATATATATATATATATATATATATATATATAATATACATGATATATAATATATGTATATATATATATGTATATATATATATATATATATATATATATATATATATATATTGATATTACAGTTACTCATGTTCAGATATGTATTTACTAAACAAACTAAATAACTGATTGAAACTTGGCTAGTGAGATTATTTCATTGGCAGATAGGCACATATATAGATGTGACACTGGCAGGTTCAAACTTGCACTAAAGAAGATCACAAGTGTTGGTTTCTTTTAGATCTCGCAGGGGTGAAGTGTCAAGTGCCACCTCTGCCACCTCATGCGCGAGTGAAGGGTACAGCGGGGATTGGGACAGAAGTATCCTTTAAGGGGTTGATAGAATACGTATGTGACACGGGATATTTCCATTCTGGAGGCAACCTGGAGAGACTATGTCTTGTGACTGAAAAATGGACCGGCACACCACCTGAATGTGAAGGTATGTGTAAGACATTACTGATGCTCCACATCTCATAAATTAAATATCTCAGCTTAAAATGTTAGCTGAAACTCTCCCTTATGTGCTTTTTGTAATGACCAATTTCTGCATTAGTTTGTGAACACATCGTAAAAGTTTTATTTTGTTGTTAGTAAAAGTGAAGAAAAAACCCGTAAAATGACATTATCATTCCAGCGAATATATATTCGTACAGACTAAGTGGATCTTGTTTTAAACATCACTTTGCTATAATTAAAGGGATTTTGAATGTTCGTGTTCATTATAAGTTCCTGTTACATTCTACTAAGTGCATAAATGTGTTAAATTTGGCCACATTGTAATAACAGGTTGGGTGTTTCGACCAAAGTTACAGTCACGTGGCATGTGTCTTATGCTTACGTCTGTGTGCTTCAGCCATCAAATGTCCACCCCTGGACCTTCCTCTGCACGTGCAGCTGTCTACCAATAAGCCCCGAAACACGTACGGTTCAACGCTGATCTACGAATGCGATGAGGGTCACGAATTGATCAGTGGTGACCTTGAGAGGTCGTGTGAGGCTACAGGAAAATGGAGCGGACAGAAACCATTATGTAGAGGTAAACCAATTTACTAGTTCGAAAGATTTAATCAATAAAATGAATGTACTTACAGTTCTGACCCATTGTGTCCAAATGTTGGATGTCTTTTTGTGGCATCATCACGATGACGCCAATGCAGGGACCTGTGAAAATACATGAAAATGCAATAATCCCACAATAAGTTGCACATAATCGTTATATACACCCGCTCACTAATATAGCTGCTGTTAATGCGTGAAGACTATTCGTACAATAATATCCACCACTGTCTAAAGCCAGGTACCCATTCACTCAGCTGATTGAACTGGAGCAATGCAGAGTGAATGAACTCGTCCAAGGTCTCTACAGTATACATATCGCCTAAGTGTGATGTACTCCTGTGTTGACAGTGACAGCGTGTGGCCCACTGTCCCCTGTGGCCCACGCCACCGCGACCGTCACCGGACAGTCCTACATGTCGGTCGTAGAATACACGTGCGAGGAAGGACACAGACACACCAGTGGCGCCCTCAAGCGGACGTGCCAGGCAGACCAACGATGGAGTGGCGTGACACCGGTCTGCACAGGTAAGATTGTGAAGCTTTGTACGTGATTATATTGCCATATATATATATATATATATATATATATATATATATATATATATATATATATATATATATATATATATATACATATATACATATATATACATATATATATATATATATATATATATATATATATATATATATATATATATATATATATATATATATATATATATATATATATATATATATATAATGCTCATTTTTCACTAGACACATTGAGTTGTAAAAAATATATACAATCTACCATCTGATTTAGAATCCAACCATCTATGTAGGGAGTTTTCTTGGACCATTGTTCTATCTCCCACCTGTTATGGGGGTAACGTCCCTTCTCCCCCGTGCTCTAGTGACCAACCGGCGAATTACCACCTGTATTGGGCAATCCTTCTGTCTCACATATATTTTGTGGCAAACTTCTCACAAATGTCTACACCAACTGCCAAATTACCATTCCATGATGCCTGCCGTATATTTTTGCAGCCTGCGCTCGTAACTGCGGCGATTGCGACCTGAATGGAGCATTCAAATGTGATCACGACAAATGTCACGAAGGGTTTGTCTACAACAGCAACAACCAGACGTGTGAAGGTGAGACACGCCATTTCCTGGCTGTTATTATTATCACTATTCAATCTGTTGGGGATCATTTCGACGATATGAGTAGTTCTTAACGAAAACGAGTAATTAAACCGACGCAATAATTTGTTGAAGTATTTTTTTTTTTTTTAATACCGAATTCCTCAGAATAACAGGTAATACTAATTCCATATGATAGAGCTGAAGGTGTCTCGTTGGAACGTTCTGATGTTGAAATGTGCGGCACTAGGACTGATAAAGAAATAAATTGTTTTAAGAATTCTGGCTTATTAGCTGTGAAGAATTATTTTAACTGAAACGCTCATTTGGTTTAGTGTTCGGTAACACAAACTCATCTATAGAAAATAACATGTAGCACATCTACATAGCAAGTCGTTGACGATTTTGCATCACGTTTTGTTCCGAAGAAGAGCATATTGCTTGTAAAGATGTTTAAAATCGCAATATGTATATGTTATTTGACGCTTGTCATAAGTCAAAATATATGTGTTTGTTGTAACAAAACCAGTATGATATAATTTTAATTGGTTTCATATATTTGGTATTTGTACACCCCACCGAATCTCTACAGCAATAGTGTTATTTGAAATAATAAAGCCAATTATACTAATTTTGTTATTATTATTGCAGAATATCCGAGCCACTGTTGGAACTGCACGTTCAGCCCTGAGCACGACAGAGCAGAATGTGACCGCTGCGAGACCGGCTTTGGGGTCGTAAACGAAACCAAGACTTCTGCCGGTGACTATGTCAATTGACGTATCCGAGTTGCTTACACAAATTCCGTCACGCAGTCAACACATTGGCAGCCTGAACACGTTCTTCCTATCATGTTATGCTGTGAAATTCAATACGATCGTTTTAGAGAGACATTGATTTAAGAATTCTGGCTTATTAGCTGTGAAGAATTACTGTAACGCTTCTTTGGTTTAATGATCGGTAAATCAAACACATCTATAGAAAATAACATGGCAATTCGTCGAAGACTTTGCATCACGGTTGTGCTTGTAAAGATGTTGTAAAATCGCATTATATATGTGCTGTTTGAAAATTGTCATAGGTACATAGTGTATGTGTTTGTTGTAACAAAACCAGTATGTTATAATTTTATTTGGTATTTGTATACTCCTGCGAATCTCTACGCACTTGTGCTATTTGAAATAATAAAGAGATTGCTAATTTCTAACATTTCTCTGATGTCTCTAGGATCCTTAGCTATTCCGTTTACAAATCATTTTTGTTCCTAAAGCTAAGCTCCATAGCGGCAAGCGTGCTTTCTCTGCAGTTGCAATCGTGAATCAACCCGCTGTTACACTTAGATCTTCGGAAACTATAGCCTCATTTCGTAAACAAATATTTGCTTGAACTTGCTTTTCCACCATACTTGTTTTAGATAGATGCAAATTACCGTCACAATTACTGATACTTGATTACCACTTGTGATACTTGTGTTTTGTAGATGTTATGTGTCCAGAACTGGACATTCCCGACCGTGCCCGCCTCACTAATGCTACGACTGGAAACAAATATGGCGACAAGGTGACTTATGAGTGCACTGAAGGTCACGAGTTGTTCATGGGTGACCTTGACAGAACCTGTGGAGGTACAGGACAATGGAGCGGAGAAGAACCGTTCTGTATAGGTAAATAGGAATGAGTTGTGGGATTGCGTGCAAGATACGTGCGCTCGTAGCCACGCTCACACGAGAAATTGTTCGCCTATGCCTGGCGCAAATAAGTATCACTGAATCTTGTTATTAGTTTTAACATTAACATTAGTTCTTGAATTGATTCAGGGAGTGGTTATCGTAATAGTGTGATACATTTTAAATGTTTTCATACTACCCTATGATTCGTGTAATCTTTAGGAAGTAAAAAAGTGACGTTCTGTGTGCTTTTTATAGTATCTACACACACACACACACGCACGCACACACACACGCACACGCACGTACGCGCACACACACACACACACACACACACGCACACAGACATATATATATATATATATATATATATATATATATATATATATATTATCCTCAGTATATAGATAATATATAAACATTGGGACAACGTATAATTATATACACACATATATATATATATATATATATATATATATATATATAATTACATACACTGTAGATATATATAATATATATATATATATATATATATATATATATATATATATATATAATATACATGATATATAATATATGTATATATATATATGTATATATATATATATATATATATATATATATATATATATATATATATATTGATATTACAGTTACTCATGTTCAGATATGTATTTACTAAACAAACTAAATAACTGATTGAAACTTGGCTAGTGAGATTATTTCATTGGCAGATAGGCACATATATAGATGTGACACTGGCAGGTTCAAACTTGCACTAAAGAAGATCACAAGTGTTGGTTTCTTTTAGATCTCGCAGGGGTGAAGTGTCAAGTGCCACCTCTGCCACCTCATGCGCGAGTGAAGGGTACAGCGGGGATTGGGACAGAAGTATCCTTTAAGGGGTTGATAGAATACGTATGTGACACGGGATATTTCCATTCTGGAGGCAACCTGGAGAGACTATGTCTTGTGACTGAAAAATGGACCGGCACACCACCTGAATGTGAAGGTATGTGTAAGACATTACTGATGCTCCACATCTCATAAATGAAATATCTCAGCTTAAAATGTTAGCTGAAACTCTCCCTTATGTGCTTTTTGTAATGACCAATTTCTGCATTAGATTGTGAACACATCGTAAAAGTTGTATTTTGTTGTTAGTAAAAGTGAAGAAAAAACCCGTAAAATGACATTATCATTCCAGCGAATATATATTCGTACAGACTAAGTGGATCTTGTTTTAAACATCACTTTGCTATAATTAAAGGGATTTTGAATGTTCGTGTTCATTATAAGTTCCTGTTACATTCTACTAAGTGCATAAATGTGTTAAATTTGGCCACATTGTAATAACAGGTTGGGTGTTTCGACCAAAGTTACAGTCACGTGGCATGTGTCTTATGCTTACGTCTGTGTGCTTCAGCCATCAAATGTCCACCCCTGGACCTTCCTCTGCACGTGCAGCTGTCTACCAATAAGCCCCGAAACACGTACGGTTCAACGCTGATCTACGAATGCGATGAGGGTCACGAATTGATCAGTGGTGACCTTGAGAGGTCGTGTGAGGCTACAGGAAAATGGAGCGGACAGAAACCATTATGTAGAGGTAAACCAATTTACTAGTTCGAAAGATTTAATCAATAAAATGAATGTACTTAGAGTTCTGACCCATTGTGTTCAAATGTTGGATGTCTTTTTGTGACATCATCACGATGACGCCAATGCAGGGACCTGTGAAAATACATGAAAATGCAATAATCCCACAATAAGTTGCACATAATCGTTATATACACCCGCTCACTAATATAGCTGCTGTTAATGCGTGAAGACTATTCGTACAATAATATCCACCACTGTCTAAAGCCAGGTACCCATTCACTCAGCTGATTGAACTGGAGCAATGCAGAGTGAATGAACTCGTCCAAGGTCTCTACAGTATACATATCGCCTAAGTGTGATGTACTCCTGTGTTGACAGTGACAGCGTGTGGCCCACTGTCCCCTGTGGCCCACGCCACCGCGACCGTCACCGGACAGTCCTACCTGTCGGTCGTAGAATACACGTGCGAGGAAGGACACAGACACACCAGTGGCGCCCTCAAGCGGACGTGCCAGGCAGACCAACGATGGAGTGGCGTGACACCGGTCTGCACAGGTAAGACTGTCGTAGCACCTGGAGAACTCGACAAGTGAAGTGTCTGCCGGGGGTTATCCACGACGATACGTGCTGTAGTAATTTATTAATTGATGGAATAGTTTATCATCAGTACAGCTTGAAAGAGTCACAGGGGTGTTTGTCATAAGGGTGGTTGTGGTGTTTGTTATAAAGGTGGTTGTGGTGTTTGTTATAGGGGTGGAAGTGGTGTTTGTTACAAGGCTGGCAAGTGTGTTTTGTTAAATGGGTGGCAGGTGTGTTGGTTATAAGGGTAGCGGGGTGTTTGTCATAAGGATTACAAAGGTGTTTGTTATAAGTGTAGCAAGTGTGTTTTGTCATAATTGTGGCAAGTGTGTTTTGTCATGATTGTGGCAAGTGTGTTTTCATGAAGGTGGCAAATATATTTGTCATAAGGGTTGCGTTGGTGTTTCTCATAAAGGTGCAGGGGTGTTTGTTACAAGGCTGACAGGGGTGTTAATTTGTCATACTTGTTTCACACGTGTCATACGTGAGTTTGGCATCAGGATTATAGTGTTTGTCATACCTGTGTACCACGTATGTTTGCCATGAACGTGAACTGTGACGTGTCACCGTGTTTCAGTGATCACGTGTGTCGCCGTGTTTCAGTGATCATGTGCCCCCAGCCCCCGTCCGTGGCGTTCACCGTGGTGTCGGTGGAGGGCATGCAGTACGGGGGTCGGGCGCTGTACGAGTGTGAGACGGGGTACAGGGAGGTGGCCGGGGACCGGGTGAAGACTTGCACCGGGCAGGGAGAGTGGACGGGCGATCACCTCCAGTGTCAAGGTCAGTGACGTCATGGTGACCTCGAGATGACCTCAGGGTGAAACGTAATGAGAGGGACGGTTGCTTTAGAAGATAGCGTTGATGTAATCTCTTCGGGTCGTATTCCTTTTTATTGATTAAGACATAACGAAGAGAAAAACGTGTGAATTTGAGCATTTATATGAATTTGTATGAATGTCTCAAAACACTTATATCAAGGTTAAAGTGATTTGTTCAAGTAAATGCATTTTTGAAAAATGCTAAATATTGTGGTAAATATCGGTGCACCCCTGTTTTCAACAGGCTGACAATCATTCACATTTTTTCCAATACACAAAGACAGACAAACATGATTTAAAAGACATTTTATTTCACTCGTAGGTACATTTATTCATGGCTTTTCTGTGTATGTACTAAAACATTATAATTATTATAGTAATTTAACCTAATTTATTTCATTTGTACTGATATATTTTGTGTGTGTGTGTGTGTGTTTGTGTGAAATAAAAAACATGATTATAGTACTATAACGTATTGTGTGTTTTTATCTTGCAGAAATTATCTGTGGCCGTCCCGAAGCCATCCTTCACGCCGCGATACGTGTCACTGGCCGCGCGTACAAGTCCAAGACGATCTACACGTGCCAGTTCGGCTACCAGCCGGCAGGGGGCAGCCCTGTCAGCACGTGTCTCGAGTCGGGCCAATGGAACACGACGAACTTCCGCTGTGAAAGTAAGCACGGCGGAACCTCGCTATTAAATGTGACCTCAATAGCGAGGTGGTCGTAATAACGATAATATTTCTCTACTGGTGCAAACATAAATTGTGGTCCGAAATTGTGAGCTGGCTGCATTTGAGGTGATGCAACAAAATTAATAAAGAATAATGTACTGCAAAATATACATTCCTATAGATTCAGCGTCAGCAACCCCGACTGTTGTAGAGATCTTCTGTGGCGTGCCGAAGCAGCTGCCCCTTACTGAGGTGATCTACACACGACTTGACCTCCGCTCAACAGCGACGTACACGTGTGAAGAGGGTTACACCCCGTCTGTAGGGGTCGCCACCAGTCAGTGTACGGCAGACGGAACCTGGACACCCGTCAACATCGAGTGTCACCGTACGTTTTATTTTTCAATTCAATTCAATTTATTTCAAAACACATAACATTAAAATACAAGCAATACAAATAGTAAGTCACATGGTACGAATGAAATACAATTAAGAAATATGTTTTGAAAAGGACTAGACATGAAGTGAAACACTTATATTATACGTTAGACTATTGTGTGCATAAGAGTTGGGGTGAATTCCTTTGTCCAGAATTGGCGAGCAATAATTGGTAAGAAGAAAGCAACTGCTTAACAAGTGGAAAAGTGAAACATCACGGGGTATTGCGGTAACTCTGTTCGCCTCAGCACTATTGGCCATCAATTTGTTTTGAAACTGGATGTTTTGTTTAGCATTTGAACGTGTTGCAGGTGGAATATTCCAAATTACGAACATTGTTCCGAGTTTAATAACGTAATTAAACACAAATTGGCAAGCAGCAATTAAGCCTTCAGCACACATGTTATAGTCATAAGTACTTAAAATTAAATGAAAGAATTAAACCTAGGAGCTGGCACCATCGATTGAAAACGTTTATGTTGTCACGTGATATATATGCATGATAAAGATCCGCAAGCGATACGTAGCACGTTTGCTATTTATATATGCGCCAGACTATTATGATAATTCTTAAAATATAATTAGTATTGATATTAAATCTGGAAGATCATTTTTATGGACTCTTCGGATTGCGGAGTGCATCTAAGATAACATAATATGATAAACTAACTAAAAAAGCTATATACGATTCCATAATCCATAGGATTTGTAACATGTTGTACTACATATAATAGAAATATACCGTAAATATACAATATGTTGTACTACATGTAATAGAACTGTACTGGAAAGTTCTAAACAGAACAGTGACTGAAAGCAATTTCGACAGTGAGTAAATTACGATTGCTAGTAGATCCTAAACTTACTACCCCAAGTGACACGTTTCTAATGGTGGCGGGTTTATATATTTTCAGCCATAACCTGCCCATTAGGGACACTTCAGAAATCTGACGTCACAATCACCAAATCAAATAACAACCGCTTTGGCGCAATGGTGACGCTGAGTTGTAACCATGGTTACAAACTCGTGTCAGGCAGCGTCGTGAGACGGTGTCAGGCTGACGGGACTTGGTCTGGGGAGGACCTCGTCTGTAAAGGTAAGGACCTAATTTAACTAATAACACTAATAAAGATAAGTTATTATGTAGTATGGTATGACTGGTCGGGGTCTAACAGATTTATCTGGAAATTATTAAGCCACACTGTGGTTGTTGGGTCACCCTTTGTATCCTGACAGAGCGCAGTGTTTCAGGGCTAGAGCTTTGGATTGTCAACTAAGGGAACACGGGTTCGAATCTCGTGATGCAGTGTGAAACCTTGCTCCAGTTTGCTCAGTAATATGAATGAGTATCTGGCTATTGACATTGGTGATTTTTTGTACGAGCAGTCTAGTAATTGCAACGTAGCTGGAAGCTTCCCAGAGAAGTTGAGATGGTGTTCGATTGAACAGGTCTGCAAGGGAAATAAAGTGTAGAACGCGTTCATTCAATCAACACATTTCTCTGGAAAGTATTAAGTCACATTGTGACTGTTGTGGGAAGACAATTCGTACAAAGTATTCACCCCTGACTACAGCTAGGAATTGTTCATACATTTAAACGAACTAGAGCAAAAAAACGTATGCGAACTAACATAATGTATTGATGCAAATGCTTATCATGCGTGTCTGTTAGTATGTATGTATATATGCGTACGGGCAAGACAAATATATGTGCACAATTGCCTTTTGAATGTGTTATTTATTGTCATGTGTGATCAGTATGTAACTAAAATTAGTGGTTCTCGTCGGTAGAGATTCGGTGTCCAAAACCTGTCAAAATTCATGGCGGCCAGTTGTCGATGGACGGACTGACCATCGGCTCTCTGGTCACTTACAAGTGTTCAGACTTCTACCGACCCACCAGCGGTCATCGTGCTCGGACATGTATGGAGGACGGAAGTTGGAGTGGTCAGCAACTCGTATGCGAAGGTCAGTCTCTCCTCAGGAAATGTACTTTTTCACCTCGAACATAAGGGCATCCTTAGCAAATAACAGAAGTACAAAGATCTTTTTTGAGATGTATACATTACTACAGATTCAGAAATATAACACAGCAGATAAAATATATGTAAGAAATGGCATGCTATAAATTACTATTTAAACGTTAATATGCCTTTCATAGGAATTGGCCTTTGATCAATGGAAAACGGTTCTCCCGGTGATTTGTAGATCAATATCACAGAGGTTCCTTTACTATTGTCTATTGTCAATTTTTTTTGACTATTGTCAAATTGATGTTGCTGATGGTTAACGGTTGATGTGGCGCTGATAATAGTGCCACTCTTTATGAAAGTGGCGTTGTCATGTTGTTTTAGTGTGGCTATGTCCGTGTCGGGTATCCGACGTATTACGTTGTAACGCCCACGGTAAATCTCGTTCTTGTAAACACAAAATATGTGCTTGTTACTTTGATCAGCAATAACTTGTTGTGTTATCGCTGATAGCCGTTCCATGTTATGTGACGTGTTGTCTACGCATTTTAGCCGTTTAAACTGTTCGCTGTTGGATGATGCCAAGGGTTTGGTAGAATTGCAGCAACTGATAGTTGTCCGCGACGTGTCCCCTTCTACCATATATAGGCCCATAATAATTGATGATCAAACCTGAATAAAACATTCTCATAAAACTGACTAAGAACGTGGAGGTAAATTGAAGTGACTATTGTTTGACGTTTTCAGAAATTCTCTGCCCAGTCATCAATGTGCCTGCTTCCGCGAAGTTGCGATTCGCCGTTAAAGGTCGCACCGTCCTATCTGAGCTGACATTCACGTGTGTGTCCGGCTACTTCATGTCGTCCGGCAGTCCAGTCCAGCACTGTCAGGTGGACGGTCGGTGGAACGGCAGCCTGCCTGTGTGTCAAAGTAAGTGGAAATATGAAATATATTAAATAATTATGTTCATATGATTTGACATCTGAATCATTTAAAAAGTATATAAATGTTTGTCTTGCTGTTGGAGATTACAGTCAGATAAAATATACTGCGAGCGTGCAGTATTTAAGTGGTATTTTAATTGTACTTACTGAACTGATTTATTTAATCTTATTTATTTACACAATTTAGTACATTATTATTGTTTTATATCGTGTCTTATCAAAAAACCTTTTAAGAAATATTACCTGCTGATTTATTTATTTATTATACTTATTTATTGCACTTATTGTAGCTATCGAAATAATAAATATGTACATATGATAATTATGTCATCTGACTAATTAACACATATATGTAAATGTTGTATGTATCTAGCTGTTGGAGCATACAGTCAAATTAAACATACTACGAGCGTGCAGTATTTAGGTGGTATTTGTTACTCCAAACACTTACTGTAATGATTTATTTTATCATATTTATTTACCAATTTTAGTATGTATTACTAGTGTTGTTATATTATGTATCATCAACAAACCTTTTAAGAAATAGGATTAGCCTATTTATTTATTATACTTTTTATTTCACTCTGGCATTTTAATGTGTAACTGAAGCACCAATTCCGTTTAGAATTTAGATATTTAGAAGAAGAATCTTTGAAACTTTGAATCTGTTTAGTATTTTGACTTCAACACAATATTCATAGCCTTAATTCCTCTTACTGTTTCACAGCTGATCTGTGACCTACTTTATGTCCACCACATGAATGACCTTTCTTTGTGACCTATAACCTAAATATACATTGAATATGACGTCCGCTGTGTTTTAGAGGTGTGGTGTACGGATCCACCGGAAGTGGAAAACGCCCGGATTGACAAAAACCGGACGTCCTTCGGCGATGACGTCACATACAGCTGTGACGACGGCTTCTACCCGGTGCAGGGCAATGGCAAGTTGACCTGCGGGTCAAAGGGCGACTGGCAGGGGGACGAACCGAGATGTCAAGGTTCGTTTTCTCTCCTCGTAATGTTCAACAGTAATGTGGAATTGTTTTAATTATTTTTGCATGAATGTTTAACTCGAGTTGTATCAGTTCCAGAGTTAACCAATGTCTATCATTTGTGATTGTTTTCATTACGTGAAACTGGGTGGATGTGTCAGAGGGTAAATAAAATATTGCGTATTTGAATTAGGTTCATGCGTACATGTTGCTTCTGCAATTCAGATTTTCAAACGATTCAAGCAGTTTTATTATAAAGGTATTGAGCCCATTAATACGTTTATGCAAGCGCCCTAGTAAAGATAATCAGATACATCTATACATGACACCATTTGTTTGCCCAAACTGAAGCTTGGCGTAAGAAAAAGGTCAGATGAACATATTAGACAATTCCGGCATAATGTACCAACTTACCATATATATATATATATATATATATATATATATATATATATATATATATATATATATATATATATATATATATATATATATATATATATATATATATATATATATATATATATATATATATATATATATATATAAATGGTACATATATATATATATATATATATATATATATATATATATATATGATGTACCATTTTGTAACACGCTGGAAAATGTCCGCCTTGAATATCTGTAGGAATCGAGTGCCCCATACCGGAAGAGGGTGATCACGCCTTCCCCCAATTCGCGACTCGAACGGTCGGGTCCCGGGCAGTGTACGAATGCCAGCGAAGTCAAGTGATCGTTTCCGGGGATAAAGAGCGCACGTGTCAGAGCAATGGCGCTTGGAATGGCACCGTGCCAGCCTGCGGAGGTATGAAAGTGTTGTCTTCATCTTAGTGCAGTTGACTCCTACTGTAAGGCACATGACGCAATGTGGACAAGCTGTAACTTCAACCTACACTTTGTTCTTTGCTACGCGAATAAGTAAAGGGAAATGTTTGTTTTAAACATGCAAGTCTAGCAAATGCATTGCAGCCCTATTCATCCAATGCGTATGTGTAGCCGATGGTGGAGATTACGTGAATATAGTTATACATGAGACGTCACATTCTGGATCTTTAGTTGAGGTATTTAGGACACAACTGTTTGGCTGCGTCGCAATAAAAACTATCCACGTGAACTGTTTCAAGCTTCACCTTGCTAACGAAGTTTGCATTATGTACCCAATTAGCACAGCACAAAACAACCTGTCTTTTAGATAATTTGCCTTGTGATGTTATTATAAAGAAAACATTTTTGGCCAGAAAATTCAGCAAACTACACGCCGAAATATGTTAACGTTCCACGTGTGCAGCATGATTTTGTTTAACTTCACAATGTAGATAGGCAATAGCCAAAACGATGCGTAAGTCAAATGCATTAACTCTGAACCTTTGGTGAGATAAGAAAAAAAGACCTTTGGTCTGTTTAAGTGATCCCGTGTCCGGACCCAGTGAAGATCGTGAACGCGACTTTCAGCGTGAAGAAAGGACTGCGGGCCAGGACAGTCGTCTACCGATGTCGGCCGGGATTCGATCACGTGAATGGTAGCAAGGTCAGGACGTGTCAACCGAACGGCACTTGGACAGGAACAGACATCGAGTGCGCAGGTAAACGACGCATGATTTCGTGAACTAAGAGACTGCGAACATTTAGCTAATTGTACGGAGAATAGTAATTATTTGATTCCTCCACTCTGTCGAGTCCCAACAGGGTCCGTGAAGGTTTAAAGTTTTAAATATATGTTTAATATAGAAAGTAAAATGAGCAAATATCACACAATACATAACAACAAAAACGTCGACAACAAAACGTGACATCAGAGTATCAGGTACTCTATTCATACACAGCTCTTTAAACATAATGGTTGGATTCCGTAGTATGTTATATATATATATATATATATATATATATATATATATATATATATATATATATATATATATATATATGTATGTATAAAAATACATATATATATATATATATATGTATAAATATACATATATATATATATATATATAAAATAAAATCTATATATATATATATATATATATATATATATATATATATATATATATATATATATATATATATATATATATATAATACAATTTTACAACTACTGTTACTATTACAACAACATGACAACAGTCTTATTCTATTCACACGCATCTCAAAAAATACAATGGTCGAATTGTGTCGACTGTGCCATGTATGTTTTTATGGACGTATAAAATATATCCATTCAAAAACTGTCTAATAAATGTATGTTTTAAAACGAACACTTAAACGAGTTACTGAGTATACGTAATTAATTCCATATACCATCTGTTAGTCGCACGGGTTTTGGAAATGTCACAACTGCCTTGATCACTTGCAGCGTCTGCCGTGGACTTCTTCAAGATCTTTGTGCCGGAAATAAAACCGCCCACCACACGGACGGAGAGGCTCATGGCCAGTATAGGGTACCTGGAGGCGGATAAACGTCCTACGTGTGTGGCTATTGGAACCGTCGCACTCGTCTGTGTCCTTGCTCTGATACCACTGCTGGTCTTGATGGACCTGCCAATCCTAAAGCGGCATTTTAAGAAACTCATGCTGCGGAATTTGCGACGCCGCCCTTGAAGGGAGCATTTAGAGAGAGGGGGAGAGGGGAAGGATAGGATAAAGAAAGTAGAGAAAGAAATGTATACACAAAGACAGAGAGAGGGATTGGTGGGTGGGTAAGTGAGTGAGTGAATGAGTGACTAAGTGAATGAGTGAATGAGTGAATGAGTGAATGAGTGAATGAGTGAATGAGTGAATGAGTGAATGAGTGAATGAGTGAATGAGTGAATGAGTGAATGAGTGAATGAGTGAATGAGTGAATGAGTGAATGAGTGAATGAGTGAATGAGTGAATGAGTGAATGAGTGAATGAGTGAATGAGTGAATGAGTGAATGAGTGAATGAGTGAATGAGTGAATGAGTGAATGAGTGAATGAGTGAATGAGTGAATGAGTGAATGAGTGAATGAGTGAATGAGTGAATGAGTGAATGAGTGAATGAGTGAATGAGTGAATGAGTGAATGAGTGAATGAGTGAATGAGTGAATGAGTGAATGAGTGAATGAGTGAATGAGTGAATGAGTGAATGAGTGAATGAGTGAATGAGTGAATGAGTGAATGAGTGAATGAGTGAATGAGTGAATGAGTGAATGAGTGAATGAGTAAGAGAGTGAGTGAGTGAGTGCGTGAGTTAGTGAGAGAGACAGAGTTAGTGAGTGAGATATTGAATGAGTGAGTGAGTGAGTGAGTGAGTGAGGGAGAGAGAAAGAGTGAGTGAATTAATGAGTGAGTGAATGAGTGACAGAAAGAGAGTGAGTGAGTGAGATATTGAGTGAAAGAGAGTGAGTGAGAAGTTGAGTGAGGGATGAATGAGTGAGTGAGTTAGTGAGAGAGATTGAGGGAGAGTGAGTGAGTGAGTGAGTGAGTGACTGACTGACTGACTGAGTGAGTGAATGAGTGACTGAATGAGCGAACAAGCTTGCGAGCGAGTAAAAGAGAGAGAGAACAACATGACACAAGTAGGAGTTGTGTAAGAAGTGGGTTTTTGTTTAGATCAATTAGATCAAATATTATTCAAGATATGTAATATAATAACTACGATATATATTGCTTTCAATGATCCAGGGAAAAGTAATAATCATGATGTACTGTTTATTAATAGTATTATAACAGTACGTTCTTGTGACAGAGAAATGCGCAGAAACTAATTTTAATTGTGATTGTTGATGATGCATACATGTATAACAAAATACGGCACTTTAATCATACAGTGTTTTTTTTAAATTGCATTAGTTAGAGACATAGGTAGAAGCGGGAGGTGGAAGAGGAAGTAGAAGCGGGAGGGAAGAGAGCGAGGTAGAAGCGGGAGGGAAGAGAGCGAGGTAGAAGCGGGAGGTGGAAGAGGAAGTAGAAGCGGGAGGGAAGAGAGCGAGGTAGAAGCGGGAGGTGGAAGAGGAAGTAGAAGCGGGCGGGAAGAGAGCGAGGTAGAAGCGGGAGGGAAGAGAGCGAGGTAGAAGCGGGAGGTGGAAGAGGAAGTAGAAGCGGGCGGGAAGAGAGCGAGGTAGAAGCGGGAGGTGGAAGAGGGAGTAGAAGCGGGAGGGAAGAGAGGGAGGTAGAAGCGGGAGGGAAGAGAGGGAGGTAGAAGCGGGAGAAAAGAGAGGGAGGTAGAAGCGGGAGAAAAGAGAGGGAGGGAGAAGCGGGAGGGAAGAGAGGGAGGTAGAAGCGGGAGGGAAGAGAGGGAGGTAGAAGCGGGAAGGAAGAGAGGGAGGTAGAAGCGGGAGGGAAGAGAGGGAGGTAGAAGCGGGAGAAAAGAGAGGGAGGTAGAAGCGGGAGAAAAGAGAGGGAGGTAGAAGCGGGAGAAAAGAGAGGGAGGTAGAAGCGGGAGGGAAGAGAGGGAGGTAGAAGCGGGAGGGAGGAGAGGGAGGTAGAAGCGGGAGGGAGCAGACAGAGATAGAAGCGGGAGGGAAGAGAGGGAGGTAGAAGCGGGAGGGAGGAGAGGGAGGTAGCAGCGGGAGGGAGGAGAGGGAGGTAGAAGCGGGAGGGAGGAGAGGGAGGTAGCAGCGGGAGGGAGGAGAGGGAGGTAGAAGCGGGAGGGAGGAGAGGGAGGGAGGAGAGGGAGGTAGAAGCGGGAGGGAAGAGAGGGAGGTAGAAGCGGGAGGGAAGAGAGGGAGGTAGAAGCGGGAGGGAAGAGAAGGAGGTAAAAGCGGGAGGGAAGAGAGGGAGGTAGAAGCCGGAGGGAAGAGAGGGAGGTAGAAGCGGGAGGTAGGAGAGGGAGGTAGAAGCGGGAGGGAGGAGAGGGAGGTAAAAGCGGGAGGGAAGAGAGGGAGGTAAAAGCGGGAGGGAAGAGAGGGAGGTAGAAGCCGGAGGGAAGAGAGGGAGGTAGAAGCGGGAGGTAGGAGAGGGAGGTAGAAGCGGGAGGGAGGAGAGGGAGGGAGGAGAGGGAGGTAGAAGCGGGAGGGAAGAGAGGGAGGTAGAAGCGGGAGGGAGGAGAGGGAGGTAGAAGCGGGAGGGAGGAGAGGGAGGTAGAAGCGGGAAGGAAGAGAGGGAGGTAGAAGCGGGAGGGAAGAGAGCGAGGTAGAAGCGGGAGGGAGGAGAGGGAGGTAGAAGCGGGAAGGAAGAGAGGGAGGTAGAAGCGGGAAGGAGGAGAGGGAGGTAGAAGCGGGAAGGAGGAGAGGGAGGTAGAAGCGGGAGGGAGGAGAGGGAGGGAAGAGAGGGAGGTAGAAGCGGGAGGGAGGAGAGGGAGGTAGAAGCGGGAGGGAGGAGAGGGAGGTAGAAGCGGGAGGGAGGAGAGGGAGGTAGAAGCGGGAGGGAGGAGAGGGAGGTAGAAGCGGGAGGGAGGAGAGGGAGGTAGAAGCGGGAGGGAGGAGAGGGAGGTAGAAGCGGGAGGGAGGAGAGGGAGGTAGAAGCGGGAGGGAGGAGAGGGAGGTAGAAGCGGAAGGGAGGAGAGGGAGGTAGAAGCGGGAGGGAAGAGAGGGAGGTAGAAGCGGGAGGGAGGAGAGGGAGGTAGAAGCGGGAGGGAGGAGAGGGAGGTAGAAGCGGGAGGGAGGAGAGGGAGGTAGAAGCGGGAGGGAAGAGAGGAAGGTAGAAGCGGGAGGGAGGAGAGGGAGGTAGAAGCGGGAGGGAAGAGAGGGAGGTAGAAGCGGGAGGGAGGAGAGGGAGGTAGAAGCGGGAAGGAAGAGAGGGAGGTAGAAGCGGGAAGGAGGAGAGGGAGGTAGAAGCGGGAAGGAGGAGAGGGAGGTAGAAGCGGGAAGGAAGAGAGGGAGGTAGAAGCGGGAGGGAGGAGAGGGAGGTAGAAGCGGGAAGGAAGAGAGGGAGGTAGAAGCGGGAGGGAAGAGAGGGAGGTAGAAGCGGGAAGGAAGAGAGGGAGGTAGAAGCGGGAGGGAGGAGAGGGAGGTAGAAGCGGGAGGGAGGAGAGGGAGGTAGAAGCGGGAAGGAAGAGAGGGAGGTAGAAGCGGGAGGGAGGAGAGGGAGGTAGAAGCGGGAGGGAGGAGAGGGAGGTAGAAGCGGGAGGGAGGAGAGGGAGGTAGAAGCGGGAGGGAGGAGAGGGAGGTAGAAGCGGGAAGGAAGAGAGGGAGGTAGAAGCGGGAGGGAAGAGAGGGAGGTAGAAGCGGGAGGGAAGAGAGGGAGGTAGAAGCGGGAGGGAAGAGAGGGAGGTAGAAGCGGGAGGGAAGAGAGGGAGGTAGAAGCGGGAGGGAAGAGAGGGAGGTAGAAGCGGGAAGGAAGAGAGGGAGGTAGAAGCGGGAGGGAGGAGAGGGAGGTAGAAGCGGGAGGGAAGAGAGGGAGGTAGAAGCGGGAGGGAAGAGAGGGAGGTAGAAGCGGGAGGGAAGAGAGGGAGGTAGAAGCGGGAGGGAAGAGAGGGAGGTAGAAGCGGGAAGGAAGAGAGGGAGGTAGAAGCGGGAGGGAGGAGAGGGAGGTAGAAGCGGGAGGGAAGAGAGGGAGGTAGAAGCGGGAGGGAAGAGAGGGAGGTAGAAGCGGGAGGGAGGAGAGGGAGGTAGAAGCGGGAGGGAGGAGAGGGAGGTAGAAGCGGGAGGGAAGAGAGGGAGGTAGAAGCGGGAGGGAGGAGACGGAGTTTGAAGCGGGAGGTAGGAGAGGGAGGTAGAAGCGGGGAGGGAGGAGAGGGAGGTAGAAGCGGGAGGGAGGAGAGGGAGGTAGAAGCGGGAGGGAAGAGAGGGAGGTAGAAGCGGGAGGGAAGAGAGGGAGGTAGAAGCGGGAGGGAAGAGAGGGAGGTAGAAGCGGGAAGGAAGAGAGGGAGGTAGAAGCGGGAGGGAGGAGAGGGAGGTAGAAGCGGGAGGGAAGAGAGGGAGGTAGAAGCGGGAGGGAAGAGAGGGAGGTAGAAGCGGGAGGGAAGAGAGGGAGGTAGAAGCGGGAGGGAAGAGAGGGAGGTAGAAGCGGGAGGGAAGAGAGGGAGGTAGAAGCGGGAGGGAGGAGAGGGAGGTAGAAGCGGGAGGGAGGAGAGGGAGGTAGAAGCTGGAGGGAAGAGAGGGAGGTAGAAGCGGGAGGGAAGAGAGGGAGGTAGAAGCGGGAGGGAGGAGACGGAGTTTGAAGCGGGAGGTAGGAGAGGGAGGTAGAAGCGGGAGGGAGGAGAGGGAGGTAGAAGCGGGAGGGAGGAGAGGGAGGTAAAAGCGGGAGGGAAGAGAGGGAGGTAGAAGCGGGAGGGAAGAGAGGGAGGTAGAAGCGAGAGGGAAGAGAGGGAGGTAGAAGCGGGAGGGAGGAGAGGGAGGTAAAAGCGGGAGGGAAGAGAGGGAGGTAGAAGCGGGAGGGAAGAGAGGGAGGTAGAAGCGAGAGGGAAGAGAGGGAGGTAGAAGCGGGAGGGAAGAGAGGGAGGTAGAAGCGGGAGGGAAGAGAGGGAGGTAGAAGCGGGAGGGAAGAGAGGGAGGTAGAAGCGAGAGGGAAGAGAGGGAGGTAGAAGCGGGAGGGAGGAGAGGGAGGTAAAAGCGGGAGGGAGGAGAGGGAGGTAGAAGCGGGAGGGAGGAGAGGGAGGTAGAAGCGGGAGGGAAGAGAGGGAGGTAGAAGCGGGAGGGAAGAGAGGGAGGTAGAAGCGGGAGGGAGGAGAGGGAGGTAAAAGCGGGAGGGAGGAGAGGGAGGTAAAAGCGGGAGGGAGGAGAGGGAGGTAGAAGCGAGAGGGAAGAGAGGGAGGTAGAAGCGGGAGGGAAGAGAGGGAGGTAGAAGCGGGAGGGAAGAGAGGGAGGTAGAAGCGGGAGGGAAGAGAGGGAGGTAGAAGCGAGAGGGAAGAGAGGGAGGTAGAAGCGGGAGGGAGGAGAGGGAGGTAAAAGCGGGAGGGAGGAGAGGGAGGTAGAAGCGGGAGGGAGGAGAGGGAGGTAGAAGCGGGAGGGAAGAGAGGGAGGTAGAAGCGGGAGGGAAGAGAGGGAGGTAGAAGCGGGAGGGAGGAGAGGGAGGTAAAAGCGGGAGGGAGGAGAGGGAGGTAAAAGCGGGAGGGAGGAGAGGGAGGTAGAAGCGGGAGGGAAGAGAGGGAGGTAGAAGCGGGAGGGAAGAGAGGGAGGTAGAAGCGGGAGGGAGGAGAGGGAGGTAAAAGCGGGAGGGAAGAGAGGGAGGTAGAAGCGGGAAGGAAGAGAGGGAGGTAGAAGCGGGAGGGAGGAGAGGGAGGTAAAAGCGGGAGGTAGGAGAGGGAGTTTGAAGCGGGAGGTAGGAGAGGGAGGTAGAAGCGGGAGGGAGGAGAGGGAGTTTGAAGCGGGAGGTAGGAGAGGGAGGTAGAAGCGGGAGGGAAGAGAGGGAGTTTGAAGCGGGAGGTAGGAGAGGGAGATAGAAGCGGGAGGGAGGAGAGGGAGGTAAAAGCGGGAGGGAAGAGAGGGAGGTAGAAGCGGGAGGGAAGAGAGGGAGGTAGAAGCGGGAGGGAGGAGAGGGAGGTAAAAGCGGGAGGTAGGAGAGGGAGTTTGAAGCGGGAGGTAGGAGAGGGAGGTAGAAGCGGGAGGGAGGAGAGGGAGTTTGAAGCGGGAGGTAGGAGAGGGAGGTAGAAGCGGGAGGGAAGAGAGGGAGTTTGAAGCGGGAGGTAGGAGAGGGAGGTAGAAGCGGGAGGGAGGAGAGGGAGGTAAAAGCGGGAGGGAAGAGAGGGAGGTAGAAGCGGGAGGGAAGAGAGGGAGGTAGAAGCGGGAGGGAGGAGAGGGAGGTAGAAGCGGGAGGGAGGAGAGGGAGGTAGAAGCGGGAGGGAGGAGAGGGAGGTAAAAGCGGGAGGGAAGACAGGGAGGTAGAAGCGGGAGGGAAGAGAGGGAGGTAGAAGCGGGAGGGAGGAGAGGGAGGTAAAAGCGGGAGGGAAGAGAGGGAGGTAGAAGCGGGAGGGAGGAGAGGGAGGTAGAAGCGGGAAGGAAGAGAGGGAGGTAGAAGCGGGAGGGAGGAGAGGGAGGTAGAAGCGGGAGGGAGGAGAGGGAGTTTGAAGCGGGAGGTAGGAGAGGGAGGTAGAAGCGGGAGGGAGGAGAGGGAGGTAGAAGCGGGAGGGAGGAGAGGGAGGTAGAAGCGGGAGGTAGGAGAGGGAGGTAGAAGCGGGAGGGAGGAGAGGGAGGTAGAAGCGGGAGGGAGGAGAGGGAGGTAGAAGCGGGAAGGAAGAGAGGGAGGTAGAAGCGGGAGGGAGGAGAGGGAGGTAGAAGCGGGAGGGAGGAGAGGGAGTTTGAAGCGGGAGGTAGGAGAGGGAGGTAGAAGCGGGAGGGAGGAGAGGGAGGTAGAAGCGGGAGGGAGGAGAGGGAGGTAGAAGCGGGAGGTAGGAGAGGGAGGTAGAAGCGGGAGGGAGGAGAGGGAGGTAGAAGCGGGAGGGAGGAGAGGGAGGTAGGAGAGGGAGGTAGAAGCGGGAGGTAGAAGCGGGAGGGAGGTGAAGGAGGGAGGAGAGGGCGGCAGTTTTGCTATGATCGTAGATGTAGCTACATGAAGTTGTGTTTTGACAGGATATATTGTTGTTGATACACACTCTCAATTGTATATATATATATATATATATATATATATATATATATATATATATATATATATATATATATATATATATATATAGTTGTTGTTCGATGTTAGTAATGCGTGTGTCTTTATGCTGTGAAATATTCCCATGATCCAAGGATAACTTGTCATATAGAACACCTATATGATATTATTATAATTTTTAGCGAAAAGATCTTGACAACATGAACTAATATTAATTGTGTTATTTTTAATCATGCGGATGTATATGCACAATGATCTCACGGAGATAGTATTCTTCCTGTTGTTGGTGCAGTAAAGTCAAGGAATGCTTTATATATATAATTCGTGTGAATAACATCGTATTTGTGATCATTCATGTTAAGATTGTGTGAAAACTATACGGTTGCTTGTTTATTATGCAAGATTAATAAAATCAGTTACCCACTGAACGGTTTTAATTGTTTACTTCAAGAGCGACTGTTGTAAGGATTAGGCCCAATTGGGCCCAAATGCAAAATAGAAGTTGACCCCTCACTTCACAGATGCATGTTTACATATCTCCTAAAAAAACATAAATGGTTATGTACACCACCCTGCTCTTTGAACATGACTTACACGCGTATAGTTATTACATTTATTTTGGTGTAGTATATTATCGCAAAGTGCTCTTTATGCCGAAATGTAAGTTACTTGAACAAGCGAACATAAAAACGCCTTATCAAGTATCTTCTCAAGGAATACCATAACTTGTTACGTAATTCCTGACCAACAGATTGTTTGACCATACGTCATAACAATAATAATTACATTTATGCAACTACAACGCGTACAGCAAAGAAACCGTGCTTCATACGGTAGACAAACAACATTGATAATTTTTACAAAAGTAGAGCATTTGGCATCATCTTAAGATAGCGCAAGGCTCGGCGGCCTGAATCATTCTACGAAGTACACGTAGAAGAAGACGAAGAAAAGTAATAAGTAGAATAAGTAGCAAATTCACTGGCTTCCGGTAAATAGTTGCGCAGAAGAAGAAGAAAAAGAAGAAGCAGAAACATACTAAGAAACAGAATAACAAGCAACTTCACTGGCTTCCGATAAATAGTTGCGTATTGATTGCAAACTACTCTTACTCATATATCGCATCCTTAACGAATGGACATCACATTACATTTTTCATGTAAACAACCATCTCTAATGTCGTTGTTTGTATATGAGTGCATGTGGACAAATATACTGCGTGAACTCCAATAATATTCCTGTGTAGAATAGCGACATATTGTGTTCCAACGTCTTGTACGGATGCGTTTCAAATCGCTACACCAGCATATACAATTTGTCGTAGCGCCGAGACAAATCATTTGAAGTGACGTACGTACGAATTTCTATGTTTATTTGAGTCAATTTCGCGGATGTGGGTGTAGAATTTGCACGTAATTGTTTCATGAATATTAATGAAGACCGACAAGTGTGGCGTTCAAAAATATGTAATTTGTTATATATTGTTGTAATTTTATTTAGCTGTTTTATTTCGAACATGCATACAAATGATTTGTTGGTGTATCTAACTTGACAACATATCGTTTTCGCGCAGTAATGTAAGATGAAGTAAATCGGAAATAAATCGAGGATTTCTCCATTTTGGGTAATTTTATCATATTTGAATGATGAGAAATTGATTGGCCAAACGTGTAGGACTGGGGATGGAAGTCTTACATAGGCCTGCAAATCCATGATAAAATCCCCTCCGGACATAATCCTCTCGGACAACATCACCTCCGGACAAAATCCCCTTATTAACGTTTCAGTTCGGAAAATGTATGTAAAAAAAAATTGAATCCCTCAGACAAAAATCCTAGCCCTAACCCCAACATCTACCACAAACCCCAACACCTAACGCTAACACCAACACCTAAGTTAATTAAAGGGATTTTGTCCGGAGGCGATTGTGTCCAGAGAGGATTATGCCCGGTTACCATGCATGCATGCATCCATATTCCATCTGTATACGTGTAAACTGGGTACTAGTGTCCGTTTTGTTTCTATTAAATTTCATAAGTTCGTCTGTTGAATGCTGGCTCCACATTCCGTAATCACCAAAAACGCTGTGTTGCACATTGTAAAGGGGTTCAATAAATTGTTGTGTAGTAAGGGAATATGCGTCAAAACGGTTTATATATATTTATTTTCATTTGTAAAGTTGTATGAAATCATAAGCAAATACGATTTTTAGGCCTTACATATTTATAACTTTGTGTTGGTACTACCGATTAAATTACAAAATACGTAATACGGCCGAACATTTCTAAATACAAAATGACATCGACAACTTCTTTCAAGGTTATTGGAGCAGAAACGTTTATGTTAACATCGCAAACAGACAAACGACACAGAGTCAACGTGACTGCAGTGTAGAAATGGGGGCCTTCAGTAATAGGCGTGCTAAACAATTATGTACCCGTTTTAGTTTAGAAAAGTCTTTTTGGCAATGTTATTTAGAAGTGAGTTACAATAGTCCAGTCGACTATTTAGAGCAACTGATATTGGTTAGCTGAGATTAAAGATAAATGACACCGGATTCGACATAAATTACATATATGATAAAAACGTGATTTGCAAATTTGTGACGTATACCGATGAAAGCTGAAATTACTGTCAAAGACAGCACCAACATTCCGAACGGTATATGATGGTGATGTATCGTTGCCAAGTATTTTAAATGGAAAGTAGTCGACAATCTTGTTTCGTTGTTGTGCTGTACCAATAATAATGAGATCTGTTCTATCGACACTTAGTTTCAATTTACTTGATTCCATCCACAACGAGGTGTCAATAAGGCAATCATTCACATTTGACATGTCATGACATCACATGACACAACATGATATGATGTACGTGTATCCATTGGTGAAAGTGATATATAAATATGTGTATCATCACCGATCGTTACACATTTCTCAAGTGCTTCGAACATTGGTCGATAGTCGCAGGCATGTTTCGATAGACGCAGATGCCGGCTGACAATGGCAACAGAGACAGATCTGTCGCACTTGACGTTTGCTGGTCGGAGCATCTCGCAAATCAATTTATATATTTTGTGTGCGTGTGCGTGTGCGTGTGCGTGTGCGTGTGCGTGTGCGTGTGCGTGTGCGTGTGCGTGTGCGTGTGCGTGTGCGTGTGCGTGTGCGTGTGCGTGTGCGTGTGCGTGTGCGTGTGCGTGTGCGTGTGCGTGTGCGTGTGCGTGTGCGTGTGCGTGTGCGTGTGCGTGTGCGTGTGCGTGTGCGTGTGCGTGTGCGTGTGCGTGTGCGTGTGCGTGTGCGTGTGCGTGTGCGTGTGCGTGTGCGTGTGCGTGTGCGTGTGCGTGTGCGTGTGCGTGTGCGTGTGCGTGTGCGTGTGCGTGTGCGTGTGCGTGTGCGTGTGCGTGTGCGTGTGCGTGTGCGTGTGCGTGTGCGTGTGCGTGTGCGTGTGCGTGTGCGTGTGCGTGTGCGTGTGCGTGTGCGTGTGCGTGTGCGTGTGCGTGTGCGTGTGCGTGTGCGTGTGCGTGTGCGTGTGCGTGTGCGTGTGCGTGTGCGTGTGCGTGTGCGTGTGCGTGTGCGTGTGCGTGTGCGTGTGCGTGTGCGTGTGCGTGTGCGTGTGCGTGTGCGTGTGCGTGTGCGTGTGCGTGTGCGTGTGCGTGTGCGTGTGCGTGTGCGTGTGCGTGTGCGTGTGCGTGTGCGTGTGCGTGTGCGTGTGCGTGTGCGTGTGTGAACTCTGAACATTAGGAGGGCAGGGAACTGAGGGCTAATAACTGGCTGCCTGATTCATAGAATGACAGTCATTCAAATAGGATTACGCAACAAAAAGTGGGGGAATGGTCCACTTCTATCGTATCCCATTTTTTTTTACTTTGGTAGTAGTTTAATAATGTTTTCATTGGAAAGAGGCTAATACCGACGAACGCGCCAACGTGGAAATACAAATGTTTTATCAGCTTCAGTCTGTTCCACTCATCGAGTAAAAATGTCTAAAAGACCATTTCTGGATGTAAACTATATCTGTGGATTTGGGTGCCAACTTGAGTTTTGCATGTAGGCGCTAACTACATCCAATACTTACAACACTCGCTATTGATGCAAATATAATATACACCATTCAGAGAATAATTCATTTATTTTTTTAATCTTGCATAACCAACAAGCAACCGCACACAAGTTGAACGTGATTGGTCACAAACATGACGTTGTTCACACGCATTCTATATATAGGATCCTTGCATATGAGAAAAAGATAAATACGATCTCTGAGATACCAACAGCCAACGCCCAGTGTATACACCCGCATGATTATGAACAACACAGACAATGTGTATATTTTGCTGGCACTATCTTTTCTCTATAATATCATATCATAAATGTGTTAATTAACACCTTATATATCAAAATGATATTTGGATCATTGGGAATATATCACACATATCATTGTCCATGAACAACAACAACTATATATCATCCGCATATCACTGATATGTTATGACGATATATGCTCTTATAATATAATTTCATATAACTATATCAACGATCACAACAAAACACCCTCCATCACCTATCCTCCTCTCTAAGTAATACAGTACAAAACATTGCTTTGTTAGGATTCTGTACCGTGTCATACAAGTATGATAACCAACGACAAAGAACATGTGTTTCTGCCCATATATCTGTCCCTCGAACGTAATATCACAATAACAAGTATATGATAATAATATTAATAGTCTCTGGATCAACGGAATCCGGTTAAAAAAATGGCTATGAAATCTCAACGCCAACAAATGTGCAGTACTAAAAATAAGAGAAAGCATCACCTATATATATTCTCTAATCGGAAACATATTACAAGTAGTAGATGAACAAAAAGACTTAGGTGTTACAGGATATAACAATTTAAACCAGGTTCACATATGAAACGCATACCAGCAAAGGCAAGTACAACTAAAAAGACTCGAAAGACATTACACGATTCTATTACTAGGCCTTTGCTGGAATAGGCGTCACTGTAACCCTTATTATCAAAAATATATCAATTAACTTGTAAACAACCAAGAGAGCGTTAACAATCACCAGACCACCAACCGAAGCTGTTTCCTTGGAATGGAGAAAACGCGAAGCTAAAAGAGACGAAACAACCAAGTATACCAAATAAATAAGTATATC
>OZ024865.1:46745552-46760552 GCA_964017155.1 Oasisia sp. SBJ-2009 | reverse complement strand
AAAAATAAAAAAGTATGAACTTCTTTTTGTGCCTCATTTCTTGGAGGCCAAGTTCAGAATGGGAACCAATACAGAAGAGATGACCAGTTGTCAATAGACGCACCAAACAGATAGGGTGGACGCGCACATTTGTAACGGTGGTAAGTTGCTGAATTATGCCGGATTTGTCTAATATTTTTAACTGCCCTTTTTCTTAAGCCAATCTTCAGTTTGGGCGAAGAAATGATCATGTAAATGTTCACATGATGACCTTAACTAGGGCGCTTGCATAAACCTATTGGTTGGCACAATATCTTTATAATCAAACTGCTTGAATCATCTGAAAACATGAATTGAAGAAGCAACTTGTACGCGTGAATCCAATTCAAATACACAATATTTTATCTACCCTCTGACACATCCACCCAGTTTCACGTAGTCAAAGCATTCACAAGTGATACACATTGGTTAACACCTGAACTGATACAACTCTGGTTACACATTCATTCCAAAAAAACAATTCAACATTACTGTTGACCATTATGAGGAGAGACGACGAACCTTGACATCTCGGTTCGTCCCCCTGCCAGTCGCCCTTTGACCCGCAGGTCAACTTGCCATTGCCCTGCACCGGGTAGAAGCCGTCGTCACAGCTGTATGTGACGTCATCGCCGAAAGTCGTCCGGTTTTTGTCCATCCGGGCGTTTTCCACTTCCGGTGGATCTGTACACCACACCTCTACAACACAGCAAACGTTTCACTTTAATGTAGACTGACGTCAAAATAGGTAAGTTTATACGACACATTAAAATCATAATAATACTAAACAGCACTAAAATTGTTAAAATGAATAAATTAAATACATAAATAAGTGCAATAAATAAGTATAATAAATAATTAAATAAGCAGGTCATATTTCTTAAAGGATTTTTTGATAAGACACGATATAAACAATAATTATATGTAATAAATTATGTAAATAAATAAGATTAAAAAAATCAGTTCAGTAAGTACATGAAATAAACATACCACTTAAAAACTGCACGCTCGTAGTATGTTTTATGTGACTGTAATCTCCAACACCAAGACATACATCTATATACTTTTAAAATGCTTCAGATGACAAATTACCTGAACATAATTTTAATATATTTAATATTTCCACTTACTTTGACACACAGGCAGGCTGCCGTTCCACCGCCCGTCCACCTGACAGTGCTGGACTCGACTGCCGGACGTCATGAAGTAGCCGGACACACACGTGAATGTCAGCTCAGACAGAACGGTGCGACCTTTAACGTCGAATCGCAACTTCGCGGAAGCAGGTACATTGATGTCTGGGCAGAGAATTTCTGAAAACGTCAACCAACAGTCACTTCAAGTTACCTGATCTGTATCAACCACCAACAACTCTAAAATATTGACAGCATACCTAAAAGGAACCTCCGTAACGTCGATCTACAAGCTACCCGGAGAAAGGTTTTTCAGTGATCAACCACCAGCGTGTACATCGATATTCGTGCCGATCGCTGCTGGTGCAAAACATACTTAATTGAATATATGGTAAGCGTTAAAACGACTTGAGGCTGTGGCTCTTGGCAGACTATGCAGCATATCCTGGTCTGCGTGTTGATGGAGAGTGCATGGTCTGCAATCGACCTTACGATGGCGAATGCTATCGCCATCAACTGTGCCAATTACTGGGAGCAAATCATATAGAACGATAAATGAATCAATCAAAAATCATTCCTATAAAAATTGTATTTACACTGTTAATATTAAATTACAGTATCCTAATTTTCTATATATATTTTATCTGCTATATTGTTTCTGAATATGTTGTGATGTAAACAACTCTGAAACGTATTTACAATGATGGAGCTCCTTATGGTTTAGTGGAGAAAAAAACACCTCCCGAATAGAGACTGACCTTCACATACAAGTGGCTGACCACTCCAACTTCCGTCCTCCATGCATGTCCGAGCATGGTGACCGCTGGTGGGACGGTAGACATCTGAACACTTGTAAGTGACCACAGAGCCGACGGTCAGTCCGTCCATCGACGACTGGCCGCCATGAATACTGACAGGTTTTGGACAGCGAATTTCTAGCGAAGAAAACCACTAATTATAGAACACTTTGAATACAGGTAGTACTGTATACGATACAAATAGAAATGTGCATGAATACTAGTCTTGCACGTACGTATTTACATAATATTTATTTGCACGCATTCGGACAGAGACGCGTGATAAACACTTTTACCAACACATTGTATTTGTCGTTTATTCTATGTTGTGCCGGTTCATTTAAATGTCAGAACAATTTCTAGCTGTAGACATATGTGAATACTTTGTATGAGTTGTCTTCCCACAACAATCACAATGTGACTGAATACTTTCTAGAGAAATCTGGTGTTTGACTGAACACTTCTGTTACTATGCGAAGTGTAATACACTTTGACCAATCATAGTATGCTATATAATAACATACCATTATTAGTTTTATTAGTTAAATTAGGTCCTTACCTTCACAGACGAGGTCCTCCCCAGACCACGTCCCGTCAGCCTGACACCGTCTGACGACGCTGCCTGACACGAGTCTGTAACCATGGTTACAACTCAGCTTCACCATTGCGCCAAAATGGTTGTTATTTGATTCGGTGATTGTGACGTCAGATTTCTGAAGAGTCCTTAATGGGCAGGTTATTGCTGAAATGATACAACCCCCGCAATAATTAAACACGTGTCACTTTGGGTAGTAAGATTATTTTAAGATAATTAACTCACCGTCGAAAGAAACACAACACAGTCCTATTACATTTAATACAACACCGAAAGTCATTGTTACAAATCTGACATAATATTAGACAGCTTTTAGTCAAGGGAATTATAGGGGATTAAATTGTTTGAATATCTTGAATAAAAAACATCCAGATATTGTACCTTTCAAACAGCATCGCTCCACAACCCGAAGAGTCCACAAGACCGATCTTCAGGATTTAACAACAATATTAATTATGCTGCAAAACGTATGACATCATTTGGAGCATAATTAAAATGGAAACGCTCTCCGTGTCGGCATTTAAACCGAGGGTGCCAGCTCATAGCTTTCATGTTTCATTAAGTATTACGTTGCCATGACAACAACACATGGTTGGGGATTTAATGTCTACCAATTTGTGTTTAGTTATTTTATTAAGCTGCAACAAGGTAAATATAACATCCAGTTTCAGAACAAAATTGACAGCCAATGATGCTGAGGCGTGCAGAGTTAACAAAATTATCCCTTGATGTTTTACGTTCCCACATTCTAGACAGCAGACTTCCCTTCATAAAGTACTGCTCGAGCAAGTCTGTTCTGATGAGTTGTCACCCTCCCTACACACACACAATAGTCTGACGTACGGTGACACTCGATGTTGACGGGTTTCCAGGTTCCGTCTGCCGTACACTGACTGGTGGCGACCCCTACAGACGGGGTGTAACCCTCTTCACACGTGTACGTCGCTGTTGAGTGGAGGTCAAGTCGTGTGTAGATCACCTCAGTAAGGGGCAGCTGCTTCGGCACGCCACAGAAGATCTCTACAACAGTCGGGGTTGCTGACCCTGAATCTATGCACGTCTATGTTATATAAATAATAATTTATATATTTATATAATAGTGATAATAATGATAATAATAATAAATACTAAAACCTAATAATACATTTAATATATCACGCCACATAAAAAAAACATTATTCTAGGGTGCTTTACAGGGGTAATTTTTTCAGTATCCTTCAAAACATTTTACAAAAGCGAAACCAATTTATTATAATGTTAAAATATACAATCATTACTACTAAATACAATCAACTATATTATTGCTTTTAAAAATACATATGTAAATATATATATATATATATATATATATATATATATATATATATATATATATATATATATATATATGCATACACACACATTACATGAATACTAATAATAAATAAATAAAAATGTGAATAGAAATTCGTGCTCGCTCAGGATATAGTTTTAATATATCTACTAAAAAATAAGTCCTCAGTGCCACTTTAAATTGGCTGACACTTACTCATTGACGCACTGTCAATGGTTGTCGATTCATTGCTCTCATACAATAGCATCCGGGTATCCGTTATATTCGTGTGCGTGTTCAGGTATACCTGAGAATGCACCCGTCAGTATTGGACGTATGAGGCCGAACCTTTATATGTTAGTGTTAGTAAGCCAGTTAGGCTAGACCTAAATTGTTTCACGGTGTAGGATCATGGATGGCAGCACCGTCTGTGTGCGTGCCTCCATCAGTTCCTAAGCACATGCTTAGATTTATAATGGTGTTATTAATTGTAATATATGTTGTTGAATGCTTTTTATAATTTTAGTAATTCTAATAATTATTTTTATTATTTTTAACACATTTTTATTAATTATTTTTATTGTGACGATGATCTCAATATTACGTGTCACAGCAGCTCTTTGTGGTATATATATATATATATATATATATATATATATATATATATATATATACTCATTCGTATATTTATTCACCTGCAAAGCAGATATAGTACTTGGTTAATACAGTATTATTACGATTATTACTATATAATCTTCTGTTACGGGCACCTAGATAATACAATCACATCACAATTACACCCCAAATTGCTTCTGTAGAGAAATAATATCGTTATTACGTCCACCTCGCTCTTAAGGTCACATGAGGCTCTGGTGTCCTTACTTTCACAGCGGAAGTTCGTCGTGTTCCATTCGCCCGACTCGAGACACGTGCTGACAGGGCTGCCCCCTGCCGGCTGGTAGCCGAACTGACACGTGTAGATCGTCTTGGACTTGTACGCGTGGCCAGTGACACGTATCGCGGCGTGAAGGACGGCGTCGGGACTGCCACAGAGAATTTCTGCAAGTTAAGAACACACAATACGTTATAGTACTCTAGTAATAATACTGTTATATTTCACACACATAAATTCCATAATTATGTACGTACAATTGAAATAAAATAAGACATATATATATATATATATATATATATATATATATATATATATATATATATACATATATATATATATATATATATATATATATATATGTTAAACAATTTCCGATCGTATGCATATATATATATATATATATATATATATATATATATATATATATATATATATACATATATATATATATATATATATATATATATATATACATATATATATATATATATATATATATATATATATACATATATATATATATATATATATATATATATATATATATATATATATATATATATATAAACCGTCACGCTAATTCAGTTTCACCATGAGGTCATCTCGAGGTCACCATGACGTCACTGACCTTGACACTGGAGGTGATCGCCTGTCCACTCTCCCTGCCCGGTGCACGTGTTCACTCGGTCCCCGGCCACCTCCCTGTACCCCGCCACACACTCGTACAGCGCCCGACCTCCGTACTGCATGCCCTCCACCGACACCACGGTGAACGCCACGGACGGGGGCTGGCGGCACATGATCACTGAAACACGGTGACACGCCACAGTTCACATTCATGGCAAACTGTAGCATAGGTATGACAAACACCCCTGCCACCTTTATGAGAAACCCCCAACGCCACCCTTATGACAAACATAGCTGCCACCTTCATGAAAACACACTTGCCATCCTTATGTCAAACACACATGACACCCTGATGACAAACACCCTTGCCAGCCTTATAATAAACACCACTGCCACCCCTATAACAAACAACACAACCACCCATACTACAAACACCCCTGCGACGCTTACAACACACAACCTTGCCACCCTTAAATAAGGACACACCCTTGCCACCCTAATGTCAAACACTCCTGACGTATTAAAAAAACCTGTATTGACGATAAACTACTCCATTAATAATGAATTAGTACATCACGTATCGTCGTGGATAACCCCCGGCAGACACTTCACTTGTCGAGTTCTCCAGGTGCTACGACAGTCTTACCTGTGCAGACCGGTGTCACGCCACTCCATCGCTGGTCTGCCTGGCACGTCCGCTTGAGGGCGCCACTTGTGTGTCTGTGTCCTTCCTCGCACGTGTATTCTACGACCGACAGGTAGGACTGTCCGGTGACGGTCGCGGTGGCGTGGGCCACAGGGGAGAGTGGGCCACACTCTGTCACTGTCAACACAGGGGTACACCACGCTTAGGCGATAGGTATACTATAGACATATGTAGTCCTTTGGCGCTCGAGTTTCGGGCTATCGACTAAGAAAATCCGGGTTCGAATGTTGTGCTGCCGTGTCAGACCTTGCAAGTTCATTCACTCTGTATTGCTCCAGTTCAATCAGCTGAGTGAATGTGTACCTGGCTTTAGACAGTGGTGGATATTTGGTTACGAATATTCTTCAAGCATTAACTGTAGCTTTACGGGTGAATGGATGGATTATATGCATCTTATTGTAGAAATAATGTTTTTTAATGTATCTTCAAATATCCTTGCATTGGTGTCATCGTGTAGTTGTCATATAAGTACATTCAAGACTGGGATACAATGGGTCTACGTCAGAACAATAAATACATTCATAATGGTGTCTTACCACTGTGTACGTGAACAAAGATATGACATCCTGTATTGTATTGATTATCGCTTCCGAACAAGTAAATTGGTTTACCTCTACATACTGGTTTATGTCCGCTCCATTTTCCCGTAGCCTTACACGACCTCTCAAGGTCACCACTGAGCAATTCATGACCCTCATCGCATTTGTAGATCAGCTTTGAACCGTACGTGTTTCTGGGCTCATCGCTAGACAGCTGCACCTGCTTGGGATGGTCCGGGGATGGGCATTCGATGGCTAAAGCACACAGACGTGAGAGTAACACACCCGCTACAGGACTGTAACATTGGCTGAAACATCCAACCTGTTATTACAATGTGACCAAATAAAACATATTCATGCACTTAGTAGTGTGTAACAAGAACTTATGGTAAAAACGAACATTCAAAATCCCTTTAACTGTAGCACAGTTATGCTTGAAACAAAATATACCTGTTCTGTACGACTATATATTCTCGTGAATGATAATGTAATGTCACCGTTTTTTTCTTCACTTTAAAAAAAACAAGGTAAAACATTTACGATGAATTTTAATATTAAATTTGAAGGCGTCATCTTAAATATTTTTTTTCTGCGTGTTATGCCTTTGATGTCGATTACCACATAAGGTGTTTTTTTCAGGTGGTTCTATTAAGTCACATTGCAATATATGGAGATACTGGACGACGCTGGTATAATGTAAAGCCGAAATGCTCCCTTTTATATGGTGCTCATATTTGCATCACTTCATAATGCACTTTTAATATAAGTCTGACGCAACGCGTTACAATTTACCAACCGCGACGTACACTGGATATGTCAGTTGTACTATCCGTTGACGACCATGTTTGGTTGCCTAGGAACGTGGTCGACAAGCTATCCATACAAGCGAGCCTAACACATGGTGTGCTCTGGCATTCCGTCGTATATTTCCTTCACATTCGGATGCGAAAATTGGTCATTACAACAAGAACATAAGGGGGTGTTTCAACTAACAATTGTACGCGGGGATATTTGATGTATAAGATCAGTAATGTCTTACACATACCTTGACATTGAGGTGGTTTGCCAGTCCATTTTTCCGTCACAAGACAGAGCCTCACGAGGTCGCCTCCTGTTAGGACATACCCCGTGTCACATACGTACTCTATCGACCCTTTAAAGGGTACTTCTGTCCTAGTCCCCGCTGCACCCTTCAGTCGCGCATGAACTGGCAGAGGTGGCACTTCACACTTCATCCCTGCGAGATCTAAAATAAACCAACAGTTATGATCTTTTTTAGTACAAGTTTCAACCTGCCAGTGTCACATCTATCTATGTGCATATCTGCCAGTGAAAGAACATCATTAGCCAAGTTTCAATCAATTAGTTTGTTTAGTAAATACATATCTGAACATGAGTAACTGTAATATCATAATATATATATACATACATACATACATACATACATACATACATACATACATACATACATACATACATACATACATACATACATACATACATACATACATACATACATACATACATACATACATACATACATACATACATACATGCATACATACATAATTAGGATAACATATATAAGGAGTGTGTAACACATAAAAGGATACACAACGTCACTTATTTATTTCCTAACGATGCCATAAATCATAAGGTAATATGAAAACATTTAGCAATTGATCAATCTATTACAGTAATCACCCCCACAATCAACTCAAGAATTAACATTAATATTAAGACTAATAAAAGACTCCGTTCTTTATGTTGTGCTTTATTGCGCCAGGTATAGGCGAACAACTTCTCGTCAGAAAACCCACAAATCATTCATATTTACCTGTACAGAACGGCTCATCTCCGCTCCAATTTCCTGTGCCCCCACATGTTCTCTCAAGGTCACCCATGAAGAACTCGTGACCTTCAGTGCACTCGTAAGTCACCTTGTCGCCATATTTGTTTCCAGTCGTAGCATTAGTGAGGCGAGTACCGTACGGTAGGTCCATGTCTGGACATACAACGTCTACAAATACAGATATCAGAAGTGGTAATCAAGAATCAGTAAAGGTAATTTTTTGTTTATAACACTGCATTTAAACGGTATTGTTCCTGTGGCTAAAACTAATATGGTGGAAAAGCAAGTTCAAAGAAATATCGTTTTAGTTGTTTTTACGAAAGGTGGCAATAGTTGCCGATAATCTAAGTGTAATAGGCAGTTGATTCCTGATTGAATCGCAGCTACAGAGAAAGCACGTTTATCGATATTTAGCTTAGTTTTATCAAAAAGGAGTTGTTTGGAAACGGAAGCCCTAAGGGTCCTAGAGACATGCGATTAATATAAGAGATTAGCAACACGTATAAGTTGTTGAGTAGTAAGAGTTCGGAATGTAACATTAAGTTTCAGAGTAGTTGTATTTAACACATAGCGTCAACAAACAACGGAACACAAATTAAATCTTTGGACAGAAATGGAACGGACATTCCAAACGAACAGTATGCTCTTCCAATACACATGGGCAACAGTTATTTATATTATCATCCAGGTGCAACGCCGCCAAATATTGAGTGTTAGAAATGATTGATGTACTAGTGGAAACGTTTAGTCTATTCACGCTAACCTGCTTCACAAATGACACCTTTGTAGGCAGGGCAGCAACGACATGTGAACTTGTTGAAGGCATCAACACACGTGGCGTTATTCATACACGGGTAGCTTTCACACTCGTTAAGATCTGCAAAATAGAAATCCATGTTTCTGTGTAAATGACTTTCATTATATGTCTTATGCACCTTTTAATCGTTTGGCATTGTAATGATTTATTGATTTAATGTAATTATATATATATATATATATATATATATATTATGTTTTGTTTATTTTTAATGGTGCATTTTGCGGAATAACATAGGCGAAACACATACGAATCACACGAAAACGCATTTATTCATAATATTATTTTTACTCACGCAAAACAGTAATTATGAAATTAATAAGTAACTATGATTGGATCTGGCGTTTACCTTCTTCACAAATGGTTCCACCGTAGCCAGAGACACAGCTGCAAGTGTACTTGTTGACGTCATCAATGCATGTGGCCCCATTTATACACGGGTTGCTCTCACATTCATTGATATCTGCAAAGATAAAAACTTTTCGAAAATTAAAAGGGCTTTGTTGTATAACGTTGTATCAAATCACTGGGACTCTCCGACCTGTCCTGTAAAACATTATCTCAACATATTCAGCCACGCTGTCGG
This sequence comes from Oasisia sp. SBJ-2009, assembly GCA_964017155.1. Taxonomy (NCBI): domain Eukaryota; kingdom Metazoa; phylum Annelida; class Polychaeta; order Sabellida; family Siboglinidae; genus Oasisia; species Oasisia sp. SBJ-2009. The sequence continues at coordinate 46,750,675 of OZ024865.1, read as the reverse complement.
TCTTGCCGAAGGCAATTCTTTTATTTGAGCCCATAAATGACAACTGTCTCTATCATTCATGTATAACACAGTGAACTAAAGTAATATTAACTAAGGAAATTAATTGTCTAAATGACAGTACGATATGAAAGTAATTTGAGTTGGGATTATATCAATTAAACAAGAATACCAGCATAGTGATACATCGAGTTTCGAAGACATTTTATGTGAAACCTCGAAGCCTTATAATATAATCAATTAAATGTTCGGCCCGTTAGATTGTAATATAAAACAAAATAACAACATACTTATTTGACAATTGATTCCCTCGTAGCCAGGCCTACAGGTACAATTGTAGAAAGCGATGTCTTGCATACACGCTGCATCGTGCATACAGGGATTGCTGCCACATTCGTTAATATCTGTAAAAGAAAGCGCCAGGTTATCGTTGAGGTGCTTCACAAATAATACATAACAGTAGTATTAATAAACAATTTCAGTAATAGTAACTGATGTGGCACAGATCACTCACTACATAACAATTGATTTTCTTGACTTGCATGCAATGCTTTTATATTGCATTACGAACGACCCCCAAACATTTTAGACGTAACAATGGAAAGCAAATATTGCAGTTAATTCGGAAATAAACAAGCAAGACAAATAGTTTACTAATTCATGCTGGTCAAAAGGGAGTTTGACTAATATTAGGTAAAGGCTGAAATGCTGCTATAACTGTGGGAAATGCTGCGAAAGTTATGTTTGTAATATAGTTATGCTCGTAAGTGTAAAAGCATGTATGCATACGTATATTGGCTGCTGGCTACACACTACAGCTGTGATGGATGGGAAATTCGTAAGGTACATAGCGGCTGTGTATAATTAGGAGCATCGTACTTATAAGGCAGTTTATTGCTAAGTAACAACCCACGTGATTAGTTCAAGTTTTGAAAAAGAATTACGTATTTAGGTTTCACAAAGAGATACATTAAGAACTATCCTTCTCAAGTTAATAATACAAATGGAACATTTATAGGTGACACAAAATAGTCAACTGGTTGAGCCAAAACCGAAAATCAACACATTCGCTCATATTATGTAACAAGGAATGTATCTTCGCTTTCCACAACCTTTTTAAATGTATCTTATTCACTTTCGTATGTGTACTGGTGTTGTGTGAATGCATCCAGTTTGACACATATCTAGGTGTGTGTATGTGTGTTTGCGTGTTTGCGTGTTTGCGTGTTTGCGTGCTTGCGTGTTTGCGTGTTTGCGTGTTTGCGTGTTTGCGTGTGTGCGTGTTTGTGTGTTCGTGTGTTTGTGTGCATACGGGTTGGCAACATTGGGACAGTGCGTCAGTGCGTCATACCGTGCGTGCATGACAGTTTCACCAAGACACCTCAGAAATGATATAATGCACTTACTTCAATTTCGGATAAATAATTAAATAAATAAATATCTTTGTACGAGATAACATTACCTTCACACGTTCCGTCGTCTTCTTTAACACCGTAACCTTTCTCACAAAGGACACATTCCGGCCTGTCATTCCTAAATGTACAGTTTTCACAGAAGGACGGCCAGGCTGCAATGAACACAGTCAGTGGTTTGTGTTGAACCATACATTAAAAAAATGATGCATCGCGATAGTAGAAGTACTGTTGACAAATAAATCACAAACACTATTTACCGCTGATCTATAGCAGCGATACATGACACACCTGTCAGCAGCTTGCGCCACACACACACGGAGTACTCGTTGAGCAAGCTACATATCACTGTCGTATTGTTATCTTGTTATGTTATCGGTGAAACATAATTTCTCGAATGTAACGCCATTTCGGAATCGATTGCCAACAAAGCCACGCAATTTCTTCATTCCAATGATGAAAGGATTGCAGGACTTTAGTTGCTCTCTCTCTCTCTCTCTCTCTCTCTCTCACACACACACACACACACACACACACACACACACACACACACACACACACACACACCATACACACAAACATATACACACACTCATAAATATATATATATATATATATATATATGATATATTACATATATATATATATATATATATATATATATATATATATATATATATATATGTATTACATCATTTGAAAACCCTGGATTTCCATCTTAAAATAACCTGTCATAGAATTCCTGACACGTTCAAACCATCTTAACATTACACTGGTTGCATGTTTATTCATATAATAAGGTCATGCCATAACTTTGTGAGAATAATATATGTATTATCTCTCTCTTTTTCTCTCTCTATGTATCTCTCTATCTCCATGTCGCGTTTTGCCACCTCACCCCCTCCCTCTCTTTCATCCCCTCTCTCTGTCTTCCAAGAGTTATTTCACTCACCAGCACAAGTCTTGTCAAGGGTGTTGAAAACAAACTTAGTGTGGCATTGCTCAGGATCACATCTTGACGCTCCACTTGTGAAACAGTCACCGCAGTTTTGGTCACATTCTGCAATATAATACTAACTTGCGTCAGACAAACTACGTGAACAACATACTGGTCTACAAGATGTATATATATATATATATATATATATATATACATATATATATATATATATATATATATATATATATATATATATATATATATATATATATATATATGTATATATATATATATATATATATATACATATATATATACATATATATAATATATAATATATATATATATATATAATTAAAAACATGTCTAAATAAAAACGTAACAAATACAAATCTGAAATAAAAATTATGTTACCAGCGTAGATATCTCGTGGTTTACATATGTCGAGAGTTACCTGCACATTTCTTATCGTCATCCTTCACACCAAAGTGACTTTTGCAGCGATTACATTCTGCTCTCTCGGTAGTAGCGTTAAAGTTGCACGCCTCACAGTCAGCTGGCCACGCTGCAAACAATACATAGTATGACAGCAGCATAACTTGTATGTTTGTTTTTAATATAACCATTCCCTTCAGAAAAAGATATCGTTACAATACAACATATACTGACAAAACGTCCTAACAATGCAAATTGCATTAGTGTTGGCATGATTGACTTAAACAAATTGTCTAGATCGACGTTTTCTGATTGGAAGTGATGTCGGTGATTGACAAACTGTTGTTGACACGAAGTCATTATTAAGTTAACGTCACGATAACTTCATATACAAATCTTCCACGATTCTGTCAGGTACATACTGCTACACGACGAAAACAACTTTACGCTAATTATTAAAACTAACTTGACACCATCACCTATGCAGAAGCGAAGGGAAACCAAATTATTGGATAAATTAGGCAAAATATAGTGTACAAGGACAATAAATAATACTACCGCTGTACCAAACAACAATTAGGCCTCATTTACAATATCGCAAGAAGGATATTGATATATATTAGAAAGAGTACAAAGGAGAGCTACCAAAATTATATAACAACTCAGTAATATTAGTTATGAAATGCGTCTAAAAGAATGTGGTTTAACAACACTAGAAACCAGGAGATTGAGAGGAGATCAGATCGAGGTGTTTATAATATTGAATGGGTATGAACATATTGACAGAAATATATTTTCTCGGTCAAGGAAGAGAGAAGGACTAGAGGACATGGAGCCACATTAACAGTTAGAACATTTAAAAGTTCACAAAGAACTGACACTTAATGGAATAGATTGTCAGCTGAGATTGTGTAGGTGCTACTTGTGTTAATATGTTCATAAAATCGACATATACATAAGAAGGCGGAGTATATTTAGATAGATAGGTTGGACTCTCGATAAGCCAAAGTGCGTCGATGTCCACCTGCCACCAAGAGTTGATTCTCTATGTGGCAATATTGTCAAACCTTGTTACATGCGTAGGGTTTTTACCCCATTACAATTCTCTCACCAGCACAAGTCTCTTGGATGTTGTTGAAGACAAACGTAGTCTGGCATTTGTCATGATCACATCTTGACGCACCATTCGTGTGACAGGCAGTGCAGTTTGGTGCACAGGCTACAAAAAACAACCAACTATCTTGAGCAAAATTTGATTTGAACATTGGTACACTTCAACATTACACAAATATGTTTAAGACAGCATGTGAGCAGTTTGATAAATTTATAAAGTCATTTATGCAAGACATATTAGTCTATTCCACGTTTTAAAATTAATATATTGTTTTTCAAACCATAACACAATATTTCAGTCATATTATATGTAAATGGTTACACACACACAAATAAGTTAGCATTGTTATAAAAACCAGCATCAAAAGAAACTTGAGTGACAATATTGCCAAGGTAGAGTGAGTTGTACTGGCCATCTGCCGAAAAAGAGCTTCTCTGTACAACCCTTAATTTCACACTTACGTGCACATGTCTTGTCGTCATCCGTCACGCCAAGTCCAGTGGTACAATTAGCGCATTCTGCTCTCTTTGTGGAAATGTTAAAATAACACTCCTCACAATCTGATGGCCACGCTACAAAAATTAAATACGCCATGACCAATATATATATACCAAAGAGAAGGTTGAATATATTTTCACGTATCAACTTATATTTATAAAAACAAATATTATGCAGTTCTCGAATACAACGTGTGACCTAATCTTACAAGAAACTGTGAGCCTACGTGTTTTATTTATACCGGTAAACAAACAATATCTCTCACAAAAGAAACGGTATTTTTTATAAGACCAGACACTTACTGTAACATAGTCAAGAACTTTGAATGTATATAATATCTGATTTATACATACATGTTTTAAATGTAAATTCTTCATAACAAACATGCCTGTTTGGATTTAGTCATATATGCTAGCTTTTATAACATCAGAAAATAAGATAGTTCTGACATAATATCGTGAGCCACATGAATGAATTTAAGTATTGTCACAGTGAGCACATTGACAGTTATTTGTTCACAAATTAATTTCCTCACCAGAACAATTCTTGTTAACGGTGTTGAATACAAACTTAGTGTGGCATTGGTCATGATCACATCTTGACGCTCCATATGTGTCACAGGAAGTGCAGTTTAGTGCACAGGCTTCAACAAAACATACATTCACCTTGAGCAAAACTCGATTTGAACAATATAGTCTACTTGGACATGACGCTGCTATGTTCATAA
>OZ024865.1:46648052-46743052 GCA_964017155.1 Oasisia sp. SBJ-2009 | reverse complement strand
GTAGGTACCAATGAGAATGGTGGCTGTTACAGTTACTTTATTTTCATGTTTTCATAGTGTCCGTGACTCTATCGGTACAAAAAGCACATGTTGCTCTCTTTGTGGAAGTGTTGAAATAGCACTCATCGCAATCAGATGGTCGAACTATAAGAAACAAAAAGCATCAAGGCCGATAGCACCCAAACGAAAGTTTGGATTTTACAGTGAATTCCTTTTCAATTATATCATAATATATGATTTAAAGAAAACGGCCAAAACACCAGGCAATTCAACCATACAATGTCTGGACCAGTCTCATAAGATAAAATAAGCCAATGTATTTTATTCAGAAATAATGCCACTCACCAGCACAAATTTTGTCAACGGTATTGAAGACAAACTTAGGGTGGCATTGGTCGTCATCACATCTTGACGCTCCGTTTGTGTGACAGGCAGTGCAGTTCGATACACAGGCTAAAAAATCAAACAACTATCTTGAGCAAAATCCGATTTGAACGTTGGTTCATATCAACATTACGCAGATATGTTTAAAACAGCATGTGAGCAGTTTGTTTAATTTATAAAGTCATTTATAGACGATATATTTGTATATTCCACGTTTTAAAATTAATATATTGTTGTTCAGACCATAACACAATATTTTATATATAGTATACGCAGATTCATAGTTACAACATTTTTTTTAACATTGTAGTAAAACCTAGCATCCAAAGAAACTTGAGTGAAAATACTGCCAAGGGAGAGTGAGTTGTGCTGGCCAACTGCCGAAAAAGAGCCTCTCTGTACAGCCCTTAATTTCAAACTTACGTGCACATGTCTTGTCGTCATCCATCACACCAAGTCCAGTGGTACAATTAGCGCATTCTGCTCTCTTTGCGGAAATGTTAAAATAACACTTCTCACAATTAGATGGCCACGCTACAAAAATAAATACGTCATGGCCAATATATATATATATATATATATATATATATATATATATATATATATATATATATACCAAAGAGAGGGTTGAACATATTTTCACGTATCAACTTATATTTATAAAAACAAATATTATGCAGTTCTCGAATACAACGTGTAACCTGATCTTACAAATAAATGTGAGCCTACGTGTTTTATTTATTCCGGTAAACAAACCATATATCTCACAAAAGAAACTGTAGTTTTATAAGACCAGACACTTACTGTAAATCAGTCATGAACTTTTAATGTATATCATATCTGATTTATACATACATATTTTAAATGTCAATGCCTGTATGAATTTAGTCAATATTTAACACACATATATGCTAGCTTTTATATCATCATAATAATAAGATATTTCTAAAACAATATCGCGATCCACACGAATGAATTATAATATTGCTGCAGTGAGCACATTGGGAATTATTTGTTCACAAATGAATTTTCTCACCAGAACAATTCTTGTCAACGGTGTTGAATACAAACTTAGTGTGGCATTGGTCATGATCACATCTTGACGCTCCATTTGTGTCACAGGAAGTGCAGTTTAGTGCACAGGCTTCAACAAAACATACATTCACCTTGAGCAAAACTCGATTTGAACAACAGCTTACTTGAGTATGACGCTGCTATGTTCATAACACCAAAAACGACCAACAACAATGTTTTCATATTGATTGATATATTGATGTTCATACCATAACACAATTTTCCCCAAGTTAATATTTGCATTTTCATAGTTACTACCGGAAATATGTTAACATTTTAACAACTACAAGCATAGTTTGCTGGCTAGTTGTGTGTGTCAGAATGGTGCATGCTTAAAGACATTTCATTGGCAATATTGCCGAGGTGAAGCGGGATAACGACCGTTTAACGCTCCTTATTTTTCAAACGTTAACACAACTAACACAGCAGACAGACATGTGGACAGTATGTTGCTGGCTACATGTGTTAGGCAGGTCATCCGCCTCCATTTACAACCTTCGTTTCACGCATACCTGCACATTTCTTGTCATCATCTGTCACGCCAAGTCCAGCGGTACACTTAGCGCATTCAGCTCTAATTGTGAGATTGTTAAAATAACACTCTTCGCAATTAGCTGGCCAGGCTACAAGAAAAGAATACGCCATGACAATTGTGTATATCAACAGAAAATGTGAGAGAAGAGAACAATTATTCTTCAATTGCATCTCAATATATTATTTACAAAATAATCAAAACATCATGCAATTCTCTATTACAAGAATATAACTTGTGAGAAATTACCGCGAAAGATAATGTAAACTAATGTGTGTGTATTTACAAGTTGTTCTCACCAGTACAATTCTTCCAAACGCTGTTGAAGACAAAGTTTCTGTGACATTTGTCGTGATCACATCTTGACACGCCATTCTTGTGACAGGCAGTGCAGTTTGCTGCACAGGCTACAAGAAAACACACCATTATTTCTATTTGAACAATTTGCTGACCGTTACGCTGATATGGGTAACACAGTAAAACCTCTCAACACAGATGAGAGAAGGTGTTTACTAAGTATGGATAAATGTTCATCTTGCTGCGCGAAATATGTTTTGATTTATATATTGAAATCATGTAAAAACAGAGCATCTAAAAACGTGGAAAAGGTAGCCTATTCCACGTTTTTATATGAATTAACATTTGTTTGTTAAGATCATGATAACGTATATCGAAGGTGTGCTTCCCATAGATCATGCTATAGAAGATCGTAGTAATATCGGCAGTTGCATACTTACTATCAGCGACTGGATGAAATTATAGAAAAGCAATCCATTTTCAAAAGAACAATTTTGCCGAGGTGGTGGTGGCTTTTCAACAGCATATTTTAATGGTCCGTATTTTTCCACCTTTAATACTTCTGACTCAGCAACAAATTTGTATACAGTATTTGTTGGCTAAATGTGAGTGGCAGAAGAAGGTCAATCCTACATTTCTCACTTACCCGCACACTTCGTCTTGTCGTACGTGACTCCAAGTCCATCGGCACATTTTGTGCATTCTGCTCTCTTCGTGGAGTTGTTAAACACACACTCCTCACAATTAGACGGCCATGCTACAAAAAAACAGAACCAAATACATCAGTGTGTATTAATATACCAAACAAATGCTTTAATGTCACAATTTAACAATGATTTGTTCCAACATTATATTACAATATAAAGTTTAAAAAAGCCGATTCACGAATATAATACACGGACAGATCTCAAAATAGTTGCATAAACCTACATGTTATACAAATATGGAAAATGTGTACGAAATGATAATGTATTTTTGGATTGTTGGCAAAACTAATTGTAATAATCTAAACAGAAACAATAAAAATGTGAGAACAAACCGACCAGAATAAAACGGCATTTCGTGTAAGAACCAACATCCTCCTGCACCTTGGATTTATACCATATCTGGTTTGTACATACCTGTTTTAAATGGAACTTCTGCGGAATAAACATGCCCATGTGGATTTAGACATTATTTAACAGATGTAGAAAGGCTAGCTTTTATCACATCATTATATGATTACTGTTATATAATATTGATGAAGCAGTATCGCCTTCCACATGAAAGAATGTTAATAATATCACAGTGTACATATTTGGAATGATGTTTCCACAATTAAGTCCCTCACCTGCACAAATGTTGTCAACGGTGTTGAAGACAAACGTAGGGTGGCACTGGTCGTCATCACATCTTGACGCTCCATTCGTGTGACAGGCAGTGCAGTTAGATGCACAGGCTAAAAAATCAAACAACTATCTTGAGCAAAATTCGATTTGAACATTGGTTCACTTCAACATTACGCAGATATGTTTAAAACAGCATGTGACAAGTTGGTTAAATTCATAAAGTTATTTATAGAAGGTTTATTAATCTATTCCACGTTATAGAATTAATATATTGTTTTTCCGACAATAACATAATATTTCAAGGATAGTATACGCAGATTCATAGTTACAAAAACCAACATGTTAACACTGTAATAAAAACCAGCAGCAAAAGAAACTTGAGTGACAATATTGCCAACGTACAGTGCGTTGAGCTGGCCAACTGCCGAAAAAGAACCTCTTTGTACAACCCATAATTTCACACTTACGTGCACATGTCTTGTCGTCATCCGTCACACCAAGTCCAGTGGTACAATTAGCGCATTCTGCTCTCTTTGTGGAAATGTTAAAATAACACTCCTTACAATAAGATGGCCATACTGCAAAAATATATCCGCCATGGCCAATATATACATATGCCAAAGAGAGGGTTGAATATCTTTTCACGTAGGAACTTATATTTATAAAAACAAATATTATGCAGTTCTCGAATACAACGTGTGACCTGATCTTACAAATAACTGTGAGCCTACGTGTTTTATTTATACCGGTAAACAAACACTATCTCTCACAAAAGAAAGTTGTTTTTATATAAAACCAGACACTTCCTGTAATACAGTCATGAACTTTGATCGTATATCATATCTGATTTACACATACATCTTTTAAATGTAAATGCCTGTTTGAATTTAGTCAATATTTAACAAACACACGTATGCCAGCTTTTATAACATCAGAATAATAAGATATTTCTAAATTAAAATCGCGATCCAAACGAATGAATTACACTATTTTTTCAGTGAATACATTGTGAGTTATTTGTTCACAAGTGATTTTTCTCACCAGAACAATTCTTGTCAACGGTGTTGAATACAAACTTAGTGTGGCATTGGTCATGATCACATCTTGACGCTCCATTTGTTTCACAGGAAGTGCAGTTTGGTGCACATACTTCAACAAAGCATACATTCACCTTGAGCAAAACTCGATTTGAACAACAGTTTATTTGAACATTACGCAGCTATGTTTAAAACGTATAAAACGACGACCAGCAGCGGAAGTCTTCATGTTGATAGATATATTGCTGTTCAGACCATAATAAAGTCTCCTCCAAAGTAACATGTGCATTTTCAGAGTTATTATCGGCAAAATATTTCAATTGTAACAACATTTGCCTCAAAAGATACTTCAGTGATAATATTGTCGAGATGGGCGTCCAATATATATTTTAATGGTCAATGTTTCCCCTTAATAACACAGATGATGCGGCAAACGAACTTGTGCATAATAGTTTTCTGGCTAGATGTACGTGTCAGAATAATGCATTTTTGTTTAAAGAAATTTCATTGGCAATATTGCCGAGGTGAAGCGGGATAACAACCGTGCCGTTTAACGCTCCTTAATTTTCAAACGTTAACACGGCAGACAAACACGTGGACAGTATGTTGCTGGCTACATGTGTTAGGCTGGACATGCGCCTCCATTTACAACCTTCGTTTCACACTTACCTGCACATTTCTTGTCATCATATGTCACGCCAAGTCCAGCGGTACACTTAGCGCATTCAGCTCTAATTGTGAGATTGTTAAAATAACACTCTTCGCAGTTAGCTGGCCAGGCTACAAGAAAAGAATACGCCATGACAATTGTGTATATAAACAGAAAATGTGTTTAATTGAATTATTGTTCAATTGCATCACAATATATTATTTACTAAAGAGCTAAAACATCATGCAATTCTCTATTACAAGAATATAACTTGTGAGAAATTACCGCGAAAGATAATGTAAACTAATGTGTGTGTGTTTACAAGTTGTTCTCACCAGTACAATTCTTCCAAACGCTGTTGAAGACAAAGTTTCTGTGACATTTGTCGTGATCACATCTTGACGCGCCATTCTTGTGACAGGCAGTGCAGTTTGCTGCACAGGCTACAAGAAAACACACCATTATTTCTATTTGAACAATTTGCTGACCGTTACACAGTAAAACCTCTCAACACAGATGAGAGAAGGTGTTTACTAAGTGTGGATAAATGTTCATCTTGCTGCGCGAAATATGTTTTGATTTATATATTGAAATCATGTAAAAAACAGAGCATCTAAAAACGTGGAAAAGGTAGCCTATTCCACGTTTTTATATGAATTAACATTTGTTTGTTAAGATCATGATAACGTATATCGAAGGTGTGCTTCCCATAGATCATGCTATAGAAGATCGTAGTAATATCGGCAGTTGCATACTTACTATCAGCGACTGGATGAAATTATAGAAAAGCAATCCATTTTCAAAAGAACAATTTTGCCGAGGTGGTGGTGGCTTATCAACAGCATATTTTAATGGTCCGTATTTTTCCACCTTTAATACTTCTGACTCAGCAACAAATTTGTATACAGTATTTGTTGGCTAAATGTGAGTGGCAGAAGAAGGTCAATCCTACATTTCTCACTTACCCGCACACTTCGTCTTGTCGTACGTGACTCCAAGTCCATCGGCACATTTTGTGCATTCTGCTCTCTTCGTGGAGTTGTTAAACACACACTCCTCACAATTAGACGGCCATGCTACAACAAACAGAACCAAATACATCAGTGTGTATTAATATACCAAACAAATGCTTTAATGTCACAATTTAACAATGATTTGTTCCAACATTATATTACAATATAAAGTTTAAAAAAGCCGATTCACGAATATAATACACGGACAGATCTCAAAATAGTTGCATAAACCTACATGTTATACAAATATGGAAAATGTGTACGAAATGATAATGTATTTTTGGATTGTTGGCAAAACTAATTGTAATAATCTAAACAGAAACAATAAAAATGTGAGAACAAACCGACCAGAATAAAACGGCATTTCGTGTAAGAACCAACATCCTCCTGCACCTTGGATTTATACCATATCTGGTTTGTACATACCTGTTTTAAATGGAACTTCTGCGGAATAAACATGCCCATGTGGATTTAGACATTATTTAACAGATGTAGAAAGGCTAGCTTTTACCACATCATTATATGATTACTGTTATATAATATTGATGAAGCAGTATCGCCTTCCACATGAAAGAATGTTAATAATATCACAGTGTACATATTTGGAATGATGTTTCCACAATTAAGTCCCTCACCTGCACAAATGTTGTCAACGGTGTTGAAGACAAACGTAGGGTGGCACTGGTCGTCATCACATCTTGACGCTCCATTCGTGTGACAGGCAGTGCAGTTAGATGCACAGGCTAAAAAATCAAACAACTATCTTGAGCAAAATTCGATTTGAACATTGGTTCACTTCAACATTACGCAGATATGTTTAAAACAGCATGTGACAAGTTGGTTAAATTCATAAAGTTATTTATAGAAGGTTTATTAATCTATTCCACGTTATAGAATTAATATATTGTTTTTCCGACAATAACATAATATTTCAAGGATAGTATACGCAGATTCATAGTTACAAAAACCAACATGTTAACACTGTAATAAAAACCAGCAGCAAAAGAAACTTGAGTGACAATATTGCCAACGTACAGTGCGTTGAGCTGGCCAACTGCCGAAAAAGAACCTCTTTGTACAACCCATAATTTCACACTTACGTGCACATGTCTTGTCGTCATCCGTCACACCAAGTCCAGTGGTACAATTAGCGCATTCTGCTCTCTTTGTGGAAATGTTAAAATAACACTCCTTACAATAAGATGGCCATACTGCAAAAATATATCCGCCATGGCCAATATATACATATGCCAAAGAGAGGGTTGAATATCTTTTCACGTAGGAACTTATATTTATAAAAACAAATATTATGCAGTTCTCGAATACAACGTGTGACCTGATCTTACAAATAACTGTGAGCCTACGTGTTTTATTTATACCGGTAAACAAACACTATCTCTCACAAAAGAAAGTTGTTTTTATATAAAACCAGACACTTCCTGTAATACAGTCATGAACTTTGATCGTATATCATATCTGATTTACACATACATCTTTTAAATGTAAATGCCTGTTTGAATTTAGTCAATATTTAACAAACACACGTATGCCAGCTTTTATAACATCAGAATAATAAGATATTTCTAAATTAAAATCGCGATCCAAACGAATGAATTACACTATTTTTTCAGTGAATACATTGTGAGTTATTTGTTCACAAGTGATTTTTCTCACCAGAACAATTCTTGTCAACGGTGTTGAATACAAACTTAGTGTGGCATTGGTCATGATCACATCTTGACGCTCCATTTGTTTCACAGGAAGTGCAGTTTGGTGCACATACTTCAACAAAGCATACATTCACCTTGAGCAAAACTCGATTTGAACAACAGTTTATTTGAACATTACGCAGCTATGTTTAAAACGTATAAAACGACGACCAGCAGCGGAAGTCTTCATGTTGATAGATATATTGCTGTTCAGACCATAATAAAGTCTCCTCCAAAGTAACATGTGCATTTTCAGAGTTATTATCGGCAAAATATTTCAATTGTAACAACATTTGCCTCAAAAGATACTTCAGTGATAATATTGTCGAGATGGGCGTCCAATATATATTTTAATGGTCAATGTTTCCCCTTAATAACACAGATGATGCGGCAAACGAACTTGTGCATAATAGTTTTCTGGCTAGATGTACGTGTCAGAATAATGCATTTTTGTTTAAAGAAATTTCATTGGCAATATTGCCGAGGTGAAGCGGGATAACAACCGTGCCGTTTAACGCTCCTTAATTTTCAAACGTTAACACGGCAGACAAACACGTGGACAGTATGTTGCTGGCTACATGTGTTAGGCTGGACATGCGCCTCCATTTACAACCTTCGTTTCACACTTACCTGCACATTTCTTGTCATCATATGTCACGCCAAGTCCAGCGGTACACTTAGCGCATTCAGCTCTAATTGTGAGATTGTTAAAATAACACTCTTCGCAGTTAGCTGGCCAGGCTACAAGAAAAGAATACGCCATGACAATTGTGTATATAAACAGAAAATGTGTTTAATTGAATTATTGTTCAATTGCATCACAATATATTATTTACTAAAGAGCTAAAACATCATGCAATTCTCTATTACAAGAATATAACTTGTGAGAAATTACCGCGAAAGATAATGTAAACTAATGTGTGTGTGTTTACAAGTTGTTCTCACCAGTACAATTCTTCCAAACGCTGTTGAAGACAAAGTTTCTGTGACATTTGTCGTGATCACATCTTGACGCGCCATTCTTGTGACAGGCAGTGCAGTTTGCTGCACAGGCTACAAGAAAACACACCATTATTTCTATTTGAACAATTTGCTGACCGTTACACAGTAAAACCTCTCAACACAGATGAGAGAAGGTGTTTACTAAGTGTGGATAAATGTTCATCTTGCTGCGCGAAATATGTTTTGATTTATATATTGAAATCATGTAAAAAACAGAGCATCTAAAAACGTGGAAAAGGTAGCCTATTCCACGTTTTTATATGAATTAACATTTGTTTGTTAAGATCATGATAACGTATATCGAAGGTGTGCTTCCCATAGATCATGCTATAGAAGATCGTAGTAATATCGGCAGTTGCATACTTACTATCAGCGACTGGATGAAATTATAGAAAAGCAATCCATTTTCAAAAGAACAATTTTGCCGAGGTGGTGGTGGCTTATCAACAGCATATTTTAATGGTCCGTATTTTTCCACCTTTAATACTTCTGACTCAGCAACAAATTTGTATACAGTATTTGTTGGCTAAATGTGAGTGGCAGAAGAAGGTCAATCCTACATTTCTCACTTACCCGCACACTTCGTCTTGTCGTACGTGACTCCAAGTCCATCGGCACATTTTGTGCATTCTGCTCTCTTCGTGGAGTTGTTAAACACACACTCCTCACAATTAGACGGCCATGCTACAACAAACAGAACCAAATACATCAGTGTGTATTAATATACCAAACAAATGCTTTAATGTCACAATTTAACAATGATTTGTTCCAACATTATATTACAATATAAAGTTTAAAAAAGCCGATTCACGAATATAATACACGGACAGATCTCAAAATAGTTGCATAAACCTACATGTTATACAAATATGGAAAATGTGTACGAAATGATAATGTATTTTTGGATTGTTGGCAAAACTAATTGTAATAATCTAAACAGAAACAATAAAAATGTGAGAACAAACCGACCAGAATAAAACGGCATTTCGTGTAAGAACCAACATCCTCCTGCACCTTGGATTTATACCATATCTGGTTTGTACATACCTGTTTTAAATGGAACTTCTGCGGAATAAACATGCCCATGTGGATTTAGACATTATTTAACAGATGTAGAAAGGCTAGCTTTTACCACATCATTATATGATTACTGTTATATAATATTGATGAAGCAGTATCGCCTTCCACATGAAAGAATGTTAATAATATCACAGTGTACATATTTGGAATGATGTTTCCACAATTAAGTCCCTCACCTGCACAAATGTTGTCAACGGTGTTGAAGACAAACGTAGGGTGGCACTGGTCGTCATCACATCTTGACGCTCCATTCGTGTGACAGGCAGTGCAGTTAGATGCACAGGCTAAAAAATCAAACAACTATCTTGAGCAAAATTCGATTTGAACATTGGTTCACTTCAACATTACGCAGATATGTTTAAAACAGCATGTGACAAGTTGGTTAAATTCATAAAGTTATTTATAGAAGGTTTATTAATCTATTCCACGTTATAGAATTAATATATTGTTTTTCCGACAATAACATAATATTTCAAGGATAGTATACGCAGATTCATAGTTACAAAAACCAACATGTTAACACTGTAATAAAAACCAGCAGCAAAAGAAACTTGAGTGACAATATTGCCAACGTACAGTGCGTTGAGCTGGCCAACTGCCGAAAAAGAACCTCTTTGTACAACCCATAATTTCACACTTACGTGCACATGTCTTGTCGTCATCCGTCACACCAAGTCCAGTGGTACAATTAGCGCATTCTGCTCTCTTTGTGGAAATGTTAAAATAACACTCCTTACAATTAGATGGCCATACTGCAAAAATATATCCGCCATGGCCAATATATACATATGCCAAAGAGAGGGTTGAATATCTTTTCACGTAGGAACTTATATTTATAAAAACAAATATTATGCAGTTCTCGAATACAACGTGTGACCTGATCTTACAAATAACTGTGAGCCTACGTGTTTTATTTATACCGGTAAACAAACACTATCTCTCACAAAAGAAACGTTTTTTTTTATAAAACCAGACACTTCCTGTAATACAGTCATGAACTTTGATCGTATATCATATCTGATTTACACATACATCTTTTAAATGTAAATGCCTGTTTGAATTTAGTCAATATTTAACAAACACACGTATGCCAGCTTTTATAACATCAGAATAATAAGATATTTCTAAATTAAAATCGCGATCCAAACGAATGAATTACACTATTTTGTCAGTGAATACATTGTGAGTTATTTGTTCACAAGTGATTTTTCTCACCAGAACAATTCTTGTCAATGGTGTTGAATACAAACTTAGTGTGGCATTGGTCATGATCACATCTTGACGCTCCATTTGTTTCACAGGAAGTGCAGTTTGGTGCACAGACTTCAACAAAGCATACATTCACCTTGAGCAAAACTCGATTTGAACAACAGTTTATTTGAACATTACGCAGCTATGTTTAAAACGTCTAAAACGACGACCAGCAGCGGAAGTCTTCATGTTGATAGATATATTGCTGTTCAGACCATAATAAAGTCTCCTCCAAAGTAACATGTGCATTTTCAGAGTTATTATCGGCAAAATATTTCAATTGTAACAACATTTGCCTCAAAAGATACTTCAGTGATAATATTGTCGAGATGGGCGTCCAATATATATTTTAATGGTCAATGTTTCCTCTTAATAACACAGATGATGCGGCAAACGAACTTGTGCATAATAGTTTTCTGGCTAGATGTACGTGTCAGAATAATGCATTTTTGTTTAAAGAAATTTCATTGGCAATATTGCCGAGGTGAAGCGGGATAACAACCGTGCCGTTTAACGCTCCTTAATTTTCAAACGTTAACACGGCAGACAAACATGTGGACAGTATGTTGCTGGCTACATGTGTTAGGCTGGACATGCGCCTCCATTTACAACCTTCGTTTCACACTTACCTGCACATTTCTTGTCATCATATGTCACGCCAAGTCCAGCGGTACACTTAGCGCATTCAGCTCTAATTGTGAGATTGTTAAAATAACACTCTTCGCAGTTAGCTGGCCAGGCTACAAGAAAATAATACGCCATGACAATTGTGTATATAAACAGAAAATGTGTTTAATTGAATTATTGTTCAATTGCATCACAATATATTATTTACTAAAGAGCTAAAACATCATGCAATTCTCTATTACAAGAATATAACTTGTGAGAAATTACCGCGAAAGATAATGTAAACTAATGTGTGTGTGTTTACAAGTTGTTCTCACCAGTACAATTCTTCCAAACGCTGTTGAAGACAAAGTTTCTGTAGCATTTGTCGTGATCACATCTTGACGCGCCATTCTTGTGACAGGCAGTGCAGTTTGCTGCACAGGCTACAAGAAAACACACAATTATCTCTATTTGAACAATTTGCTGACCTTTACACTGATATGGGTAACAAAGTAAAACCTCTCAACACAGATGAGAGAAGGTGTTTATTAAGTATGGATAAAATTAATGTTCATCTTGCTGCGCGAACTAAGTTTTGATTTATATATTGAAATCATGTAAACACAAAGCATCTAAAACATTGAATAGGTAGCCTATTCCACGTTTTTATATTAGTTAACATTTGTTTGTTAAGATCATGATAACGTATATCGAAGGTGTGCTTCCCATAGATCATGCTTTAGAAGATCGTAGTAATATAGGCAGTTTCATACTTATTATCAGCGACTGGATGAAATGATAGAAAAACAATCCATCGTCAAAAGAACAATTTTGCCGAGGTGGTGGTGGGTTATCAACAGCATATTTTAATGGTCCGTATATTCCCACCTTTAATACTTCTGACTCAGCAACAAATTTGTATACAGTATTTGTTGGCTAAATGTGAGTGGCAGAAGAAGGTCAATCCTACATTTCTCACTTACCCGCACACTTCGTCTTGTCGTACGTGACTCCAAGTCCATCGGCACACTTAGTGCATTCTGCTCTCTTCGTGGAGTTGTTAAACACACACTCCTCACAATTAGACGGCCATGCTACAAAAAACAGAACCAAAACATCAGTGTGTATTAATATACCAAACCAATTCTTTAATTTCACAATTTAGCAATGATTTGTTCCCAAATTTTGTTACAATATAAAGTTTGAAAAAGACAGATTCCAAATAGTTGTATAAACCTACGTGTTATACATATATGGAAACATTGTACGAAATGACAATGTATTTTTGGATTGTTGGCAAAACTAATTGTGATAATCTAAACAGAACCAATAAAAATGTGAGAAAAAAACGACAAGAATAAAACGGCATTTCGTGTACGAACCAACATCCTCCTGCACCTTGGATTTATACCATGTCTGGTTTGTACAGACCTGTTTTAAATGGAACTTCTACGGAATGAACATGTCCGTGTGGATTTAGACATTATTTAACAGACGTAGAAAGGCTAGCTTTTAACACATCATTATATGATTACTGTTATATAATATTGCTGAAGCAGTATCGAAAGATTAAGAATGTTAATAATATCACAGTGTATATATTTGGAATGATGTTTCCACAATTAACTCCCTCACCTGCACAAATTTTGTCAACGGTGTTGAAGACAAACTTAGGGTGGCATTGGTTGTCATCACATCTTGACGCTCCATTCGTGTGACAGGCAGTGCAGTTTGATGCACAGGCTACAACAAAACATCCATCTGTCTGGAGCAAACTCGATGAACATTACTTCAACGTCAGGTAGATATGCTTAGTATAGCAAAACCGATCAAAAGCTGTGTTAGAAGATGTTTATTAAATATGTTAAACTTGCAGAGCGAACTAGAATAATATGTATTCATTCACATGCTGAAAAGCCTATAATGGAAGGTAATCGATTTCATTTGTTTAAATAAACATTAATTCTTACCATACAATAATATACCGAAAACATATAATGTAAGCATATTCATTCATAGTTTTTATCAGCGACATGTTGAAATTGTAAAATCAATCCGGCGTTAAAAGATAGTGGACCTCCTGTCGTCGCCGTGTTGACGTTGAGCTATTTCCGCACCTTCTTATCATTTCTTCCGCACAGAGACACAGGATAACCACAGCAACTTTTAATACTCAATGATTTTCCATTGTTAACACTGCTGATCCAGCAAACTACCTTGTACACAATCGTTGCAGGCTAAATATGGGTATAGTAACTTAAGTTTCCTATTAGCAATCCCTGAGTTAACACTTACCTGCACATGTGTTGTCACGGTCCCTCACACCAAGGCCATCGGAACACTTTGAACATTCTGCTCTCTCAGCGGTAGTGTTACAATAACACTGCTCACAATCCGATGGACAGGCTGCAAGAAAAAGGTATTACATCATTTGGAAAGATAACAAATGATTCTGGGTGCTTTTTATGAATTTAATTTACATCACAATATATTTCTTAGAAAAAGGCCAAAAAGAACTGTTTGTATTATGCAATTTCAGAATAATGCTTGGACATTGATTTTGCGTAGTAGCATAACTCAGTATGTTCTTATTTACCTTGAAATATGAAAATAAACTATGATTTATATTCAGAATATTGGAAGACAATCTAACATCACGCCTACAAAAATTGCAATTATTCACATGTGTGATGACAAATGTTACCACACTTATTTACTCATAAAAGGAAACAATATCGATAATTCACAGAAACTAACGATTAGAAGGGAAATATGTTTTCATAAGATAACAATACAATTATAAAAGGCAAGCCTTATACATATTGTCTACATACTTATGATTAAAAGAACATTCTACACTAGAATGGTCATGCACCTGAGAAATTTAAGTAATGTATTTTTCAGATGTAGATATGGTAGCTTTACAAACAACAGTATGTTTGCCGTAAGAAAATAGTTCTATATCAGCAAGGAGTAACACACAAATAGTTATGTCACAACTTATTTGTTGTGAATTCTTTCTTCCATCAATAATTTCACTCACCAGCACAAGACTTGCGAAGGCTGTTGAAGACATATTTATCGTAGCATTGTTCATCATCACACTTTGACGCTCCATTTGTGTGGCATATTTTGCAGTTGGGTGCACAGGCTAAATTAACACATCAAGGATAGTTAACTTGAGTAACAATATATTTTTAAAGTTATGCAAACGTGTTTAAAAGAACACTACCTTTTTAAAATGATGTGACCAAATACGCGTAACTTGCAGAGCGAATAGGAACAATGAATTCGTTTATAATAAATGTGTTGATGGAACATAGTTTTGGTCATGTTATACGTATATTTGTTATTTAAATACGATCACCTTCACAAGTCTTGTCACGTTCTTCTACACCGTAGCCGTCCTCGCATCGTCCGCACTCAGTCGTCCCCTTGGCATAGTTGTAGCTGCAGGAGATGCAGTTGGAAGGGCAAGCTGTAAGTCAAGCAAATAGTATCTTCAGTGCAACTCCTTCACAAACTAAACTCTGAAAACTACTACTCATAACATTTATAACAATATCAATAGTATTAATAGTAATAATAATAACAATAATGTGTTGTAGAGTAGAGGACGAAGAGCAAAAGCCCACTAACAGAACCCTGGGGAAAACCACATAGAGTGGGATGTGTGGTTTAAAAACAAAACCAGGTCACAGCTGTGTCAGATACGATTTATCAGACACATATACAAAAACATTCACAATATATTTATATATATATATATATGTATATATATATATATATATATATATATATATATATATATGTACATATATATATATATATATATATATATATATATATATATATATATATATATGTATATATATATGTATATATGTATACATATATTACTCACTCACGGGATAACATATGTTAGCATACGTTTAGTAATATATGTAATGTATAACTGTAAATGTCTCTATACTATATACTATATACAGTAACTAGAAGGAACATCTCTTTGTAAGACCACATTTTTATTATAAAGATCAGTTCTCTGTGTATATTGTCCTAATGTTTGTTGTTAAATGGACATTCTCCACAACCCCTACGCATTGCCGAGCACACATACAGTAGCCTGTCTGTAACTGAAGCAACATCAAAACTGAAAATATAGTTTACTCACCAGCACAAATCTTGTCAAGGCTGTTGAAGACAAACTTAGGGTGGCATTGCTCAGGATCACATCTTGACGCTCCACTTGTGAAACAGTCACCGCAGTTTTGGTCACATTCTGCAACAGGAATCAGATTCACTTAGGAAAATCTAAGCGACCAATACTGTATACGAAGGATATGTGGATATTATTAAAACAATTAACTGGTTGGACAAGACCGATGTTTGTTTACTACCATTTATTTTGCAAAGTAAACAAATTAGAATAGTGAATATAAGTATACGTATAATTATATATATATATATATATATATATATATATATATATATATATATATATATACATATATATTTCATTTGGAACAGTTACCTGTACACGTTTTGTCGTTGTCCGTAACCCCAAAATGACTTTTGCACCGGGAACATTCTGCTCGATTGGCGTTGTTGTTAAAATGGCAATCCTCACAGTCAGCTGGCCATGCTGCAAGCAGTGCGAATGGCAAGGCATTTTGTTAAACAGCAACATACATTTTTAAGTTTACTAAGAACGTATGTATGCATTTACAATAGGAATATACCCTTCTGAAGAAGTTAATTATTCCAAGTGATTATAATAGCACATTCCTGAAACACGCAGCCGTCAGCGTCGCCATTGAAGGTCTATTGTGTAGCTTGGAGCTGATTGTCTTTGACCAGAATGCTGTCTAAATGTGTACCGTAACAACAGGTTTGAACACAAATAATTGAACGTCGTTCCATGTTCTATGTAGACACTCCACTTATCAGGGTTCTTTGACACCACGTAGATATTAATTACTCTCTCACGGGGCAACAAACGTTGGCATACTGTTAGTAATATATGTAACACATAACTGTAAATGTTTCTGTACAATGTATAGTAACTAGAAGGAACATCTCTTTGCAAGACCACATTTTTGTTATAAAGAACAGTCCTCTATGTATATTGTCCTGATGTGTGTTGTTAAATGGAAATTCTCCATAATATCTATGCATTGACGAACATACATACAGTAGCCTGTCTGTAACTGAAGCAACATCAAAACTCAAAATACAGTTAACTCACCAGCACAAGTCTTGTCAAGGCTGTTGAAGACAAACTTAGGGTGGCATTGCTCAGGATCACATCTTGACGCTCCACTTGTGAAACAGTCACCGCAGTTTTGGTCACATTCTGCAACAGGAATCAGATTCACTTAAGAAAAACTAAGCGAGCAATATTGTATACGAAAGGTATACGGATATTATTAAAACAAGAAACTGATTGGACGAGATAGATGTTTGTTTATTACATTTTATTTTGCAAAGAAAACAAACTAGAATATTGAAAATAATTATACGTGTAATTATATATATATATATATATATATATATATATATATATATATATATATATATATATATATATATATTATATGTATATATGTTTCATTTGGAACAGTTACCTGCACATGTTTTATCGGTGTCCGTAACACCAAAATGACTTTTGCACCGGGAACATTCTGCTCGATTGGTGTCTGTGTTAAAATGACATTCCTCACAGTCTGCTGGCCAAGCTGCAAGCAGTGCGGATGGCAATGCATTTTGTGAAACAGTAACATACAATTTTAAGTTTATTAAGAACTTTCGTATGCAATTACAACAGGATTATGCCCGTTTGAAGAAGTTAATTATTCCCAAGTCATTATAGTACCGGATTCCTGAAACACGCATCCGTCAGCATAGCCGTTGAAGGTATATTATGTAGGTTGGAGCCGATAGTCTTTGACCAGAATGCTGTCTAAATATTTACCGTAACAACAGGTTTAAA
Source organism: Oasisia sp. SBJ-2009 (assembly GCA_964017155.1). Classification (NCBI taxonomy): domain Eukaryota; kingdom Metazoa; phylum Annelida; class Polychaeta; order Sabellida; family Siboglinidae; genus Oasisia; species Oasisia sp. SBJ-2009. The sequence continues at coordinate 46,725,095 of OZ024865.1, read as the reverse complement.
AACAAATAACTGAACGTCGATATAGACAAACCTCAATAATTTTTCCATGTAGACCCTCCATTTATCAGGGTTCTCTGACACACGTAAACATTCCACATTCGTAGGATACAAATAATATGTAAGCAATTCACAAGGTATAGTATATACTCACTTACCGATACAAGTCAGTTCGTTGCTGTTAAGCACGTGTTTTTTGTTACACTGGCCAGGGTCACACGTCGATGGTCCATTTGTGTGGCAGGTTATGCAATTCTTGGCACAGACTGCAACAAATTACAACATGTGCTTTTTATACAAAGTAACTTTACTTCTCTTGGCAATCATAGATATTGAAAATGTTACACAAAAGCTTGACACAGTATACAGTTGTTAGAATCTGAAGAGAATAATAAATCGTTCAAGACATTAGCGTACATATTAAAAATGTAATATAATTATTTTGCGCCAAGATCAAGCTCAGTGGCGCGGCAAAAACCAGGTAATAATGTCGTCTCGTATTCGTAAACAATGTGAGAGTCGTCAAGGGTGACTGAAAGTCCTAGGATATGTATATATATATATATATATATATATATATATATATATATATATATATATATATATATATATATATATATATACATATAATATATAATATGTATATATAATTTATGTAATATTTAACCAATTACTATGCAAGGATATATATATATATCTTACTATTTGTTTGTATTATATATGCATATATATTTAATAAATAATTAAGTTGAAATAATTTATCTATGAATATTTTACTAAGCCTATTATGCATTATAATGTAAATATTTATTAAAAAGTGTGTACATATTTTATTATTAAGACATTATAATAGTTTATCTTTACGTACACGGTTCATAATATTCGATAACGGTGTGGAATACACAAAGCAAATATTGTCGACCATCGCTTTCACTGTATCAGGCTGTAAGAATATATGCGTTTTGGTCATGTTCTACGTCTATTCGTTGTGTTATTTAAGTACGATCACCTGCACAAGTCTTGTTGTGTTCTACTACACCGTAACCGTCCTCGCATCGTCCGCACTCAGTCTTCTCCGTGGCATAGTTGTAGCTGCAGGAGTTGCAGTTGGAAGGGCAAGCTGTAAGTAAAGCAAATAACACCTTCAATGCAACTCCTTCACAAATTAAACTCTTAAAACTACTACGCATAAAATTAATAAAAATAGCAATATTATTAACAGTAATAATAATAATAATAAGTAACTTATATGGCGATATATTGTGGCTTCGCATTAGCGCGTTAAGTGTTGTAGAGTAGAGAGCGAAGAGCAAAGCCCACGAACAGAAACCTGGGAAAAATCACATAGAGTTGGATGTGTGGTTTAAAAACAATTATTTATATTTACAGGTTAATGTATATCAGTTGGGTAAGACGAAAACCTGGTCCCAGTTGTGTCACATATGATGTACCAGACATTTTTATACCGCGCAATCTCCATTCCTCGGGATTGCTGAAAGCGCTTTACACTTTATTTCCCTGACAGAACTGTTCAATCAAACACCATCTCGTTCAATCAAACACCATGTCGACTTCTCTGGGAAGCATCCAGCCATATGCTACAATTAATGCGCGAAGGCTGGTCATACACATGTCCATTACTGTCTGTAGCCAGGTATTCATTTACACAGCTGAGTGAACTGGAGCAATGCAGAGTGAAAAACTTGCCCACAGCACAGGATTCCAACCCGGGTACTCTTAGTCGAAAGTCCGAAGTTCTACCCCTGAGCCACTGCGCTCTGCATCTTACAGTCTTTCGTGGGATGTAATTACCTGCACAAGTCCTGTCGTCGTCCTTGATGCAGAAGTGACGATGGCACGAAGAGCATTCTGCTCTGTTGCTTGTAGCATTGAAGTAGCATACCCCGCAGTCAGCTGGACATACTGCAAGCAACACGGACAGCGACACATTAAAACAGCAACATAGTTGTGGATATGTATTAACTACAACATTTCAAGTACATCAGAAAATCGTTTTCAAGAAATTCGTGATTGCAGTTTATTATGACGCAATAGCCCCCCAGTCTTCAATACTATAGATAAAGATAAAGATAAATTTATTATGTGACAATTTTGCAGTTGGATTGTACATGTATATTCATACTAAAATCAACAATTCCATACAATATCATATCAATGTACAATGTTAGCATATCTTGTTAAAAATTAAAATCATCATTTGAAACCTACGTAATAAATTTAAGACATATACACATTAAAATATACTTTACACTAACATTGTTATAAAATAAATAAATACATTAATTAATTAAATCAAATTAAAATACACATCCATTACTAGCCGATCTGAAAATGTTCTAAACACCACGGAATTAAGGAATTTTTGTAGCGATTAGTTTTTGCCCTTGGGTAGGTAACTTGTTACACAACCTCAAGGCATATGGCACACTTCGACCATTTGGTAATAACGCATTCAGTTTGTGATCATTACTCTTCATTTTAGCGAAATACACTCTACACAATATCGTCGGCTGTGTACTTTACAGCTTGGAGCTGATAGTCACTCACCAGAATGCTGACGGGAAAAACTATTTTGTCAACAAAGAACATTAAGGGGACATAGAGAAACTCCCAAAGCAATTGTGTACAATGATCACCCAACTATTGTGTTCACTGCTACCGACACACAGACGGAACGTGTCACATTCACATAATATAAATAATGCGTCATCACTGATATAAGGTACACTAATACGATGGTGGTGGAACATCTATTTACCTCGTACGCAGTCTCACTCACCAGCGCAAGTCAACTCGATGCTGTTAAACACGTGTTTTTGATGACACTGTTCACGGTCACACTTTGATGCCCCATTGGCGCGGCAGATGTAACAATTCGGGTCACAAACTGTAACAAATGTTAACACGTCGTTAGATTAAGTAGGAGTAGTGCAACGTGTTTGGGAAAACGTTTACAGGAACTAATATTACTGCTGTAAAATGCAACAGTTGACCTAATTTACGATATGGTATACAAACACAAACAACATATCGCAAGGTGTTTGTGTGTGTGTGTGTGTGTGTGTGTTTGTGTGTGTGCGTGCGTGCGTGCGTGCGTGCGTGCGTGCGTGCGTGCGTGCTTGCGTGTGTGTTGCAGTTAGGCAAAATTGAAGAATGAGATGATATGACATAATAGTAGTGAAAGACAGTGTAGATTGCATAAATACGTTATTCGTTCTCACAGAAGACTTGTACGTGCATGAAACAGATTCCGTTGATTGTGCGGGAACTGATTGCGTGATTCTGTTTTAAGCGGACATACCTCAAAAAAAAGCGTCAACATTCCGATACAATACATCCTTGATTGAATATAATATAGTTTTTGTTCTATGGTTTGCTATTTTTCATCTCGTCAAAGTGTGATAATTTCTAGACACGACCTACGATATCATAATGACGATAACATATACTACGATTTCAGTATGGTCACCCGCACAAGTCTTGTTATGTTCGACCACACCATAGCCCTTGTTGCATATATTGCACTCAGTCCTGTCCTTGGCACCTTCGTAGCTGCAAAGGTCGCACCACCGAGGGCAAACTGCAAGCATAGCAAGTAACATCTTCAATATAAAGCTCCATACATTATCTCATTGTTACAACTTTATTCTTGATCTAGTTGTTTGTAGGACTCGGCAGGGCTCTACTATTTAAATAATATATATATATATATATATATATATATATATATATATATATATATATATATATATATATATATATATATATATATACTCATCAGTCTTACCAGGGGAGATAAATCTTTTGTAATAGTGACCAACATGCTCAATGCATTTAGAACATTCCAGAAACATGATATCAAATATGCACAACAGTTGATAAGTACTACATACAATTATTTTTTCAGGTGACGTGCAAAACTGAAGCTAGCCTTTAGCCAAATAAAATATTTGTAAAACAAACAACCTTTGTCATGATTGCCTTTTCTCAGTCTGGGCATGAAACTAAAATAACTAACAGCGATACAAAAATAAATTAGGAAATTTGCATATGCATGTTAAGCGATGATATATCTAATGTATTCACTGATGACCGATTATCGGGATTTTGGATTTTCTTCAAATTACCCCTAAAACGAGGAAGACTAACAATAATGTGTGGAGGTAGCTGTCTTCACAGATGTTCAGCATTTGCAGATCGTAACATTTATGTTAGACATGTTTTGTTTCATGTATTACACCTTTTGCAAATATTAAAATACTCGGTATGATTAAATACAATCACTGGTAGCAATCTGCCGTCAGGTGAAATACTCAGAATGATTGAAAGGTACAACAATTTGAATGGTAAAACTATGCAAAATACACTAAAACGTAGAGGTCACATTTAATCACCGATCCGTTCTCCGTTCTATGTTGTAGTCAGGAGTGTGGCCACTAACCAACGTAAACGATTGCCATAGGTAGTTAATTGTGCGTACGCAATAAGCCCCAATAACGCTATTTAAAAATAGTGATCACAACAATAACATAGCGAATACGATGTTGGGCTTATTAAACACAATTTGTCGAGCAGAATAACTTCAGAATATTCCGTCCGGTGATGTGAGATTGATGGTATAAGTTTAAAAATAAAGAGACACGCTTTAAGTCTAAAACAATCACCGGCACATGTCGCATCTGTATCTGTGACAACGTAGGACTGGTCACAATATTCACACTCCGCCCGATTGGTGGCGGCATTGTATTTGGCCTTGGCACAGTTGGGCGGAACCGCTGCAAGAAAATTTGCACACCCGTCACAAATGACGTCTTAGTTGTGTGGGCAAATATGGAGCGTCTTAATATTTTAGCCCCATTAAAAAAAATCTGGACAAATTGAAGTTAATTTAGTAATACAATCGAGCAAATAATTAACCATGTATCACATGTATCATAAATAGTTAATAACAATTTGGATTTCCAGCTCTTTTTATAGTGTGGTATCCCGTTACTTTCTGTGACTATTCGAAAACCTACATTTGTCCATAAATAACCGATTGATTCATCAGGTTTGTTATTTTACAGGTAAGACATTTTTATTTATTTGCAACACATCACAAAGCAGAAACTGGGGCCGTTTCATTGACATTCTTATGGGGTCGTAGCTTATCCTCTTTAAAGTCACGTTAGCTTCTCAACAGTGGTATTTTACTCGTAAAGGCGTAGACGGATGCTATGTAAAATTACACATAGAATGTATCATAATTGTGCAACTCACGGACGCAAGTCTGAGTTTTGCTGTTGTAGATGTAGCCGCTCTTGTCGCATGCATCTCTGTTACATTTCGATGGTCCATTCATGTAACAAGCTGAACAGTACGAACCACAACCTACAACATATTATACAGTTTTATTCACTTCTATACAGCGCTTGTATATATATATATATATATATATATATATATATATATATATATATATATATATATATATATATATATATATATATATATATATATACTTACTGTACGTAATCTGACGAACACAACCAAAAGCTGTTGAAACGCAATAAAAGACACATAAGTAAATGTGCGTGAAATAAAATAATATGTGACATATGACAGCCAGGCACATATATGTATAACAATAACATTTATATATATATATAAATATATATATATATTTATATATATTTATATATATATATATATATATATATATATATATATATATATATATATATATATATGACTCTGAACAAATGATTTCCTTTAACTTGGTAATGCTGCTGAATGAATTAGGCAACTGGAATTAATTGAACAATAGTCAGGTTAACGAGCCTTCGATTCACACGGTTACCTCCACAAGTCTTGTCACTGTCTTTGACGGTATATTTTGTCTCACACCAATCACACTCGGCTTTGTTGGTGGCAGCATTAAAGAGGCACGTTTTGCAGTGGGCTGGATACGCTGCAAAAAGCAGATTAGAAACATTTTCAGATATCCGATAAAGGTACACGTCATATTTCTGGACATTCAATAAGCTAATAGTTTCGATGTGCGCATATTAGTGGGAACTTGTCGAATTTGACTCGACAGTTTAAACCTTTGACACCTATCCACAGGTAGCAGCTTTTAATGTGGCCATACATGGCAGGTAAGTAGAATAGCTTACTTAAATTATTTTCACAATAACAACAATTAATGTCCATTTTTCAGAATAAATGTTGACACATTTAGAAACACTGCCATTCTTCTTTCGACATAATATATAATTATAATTCTTGAAAATATATGTTCTCTGTACAGCATATATTACGTCACGACCAAACCACATGTTTAAATATCGTTTCATTTTAAAATTAATGTTGTGTACAATACCAGTATAACACTTTCTGGCGGTATATACTGTGTTATCTTTTAAAAGTTTTAATGTTGACCATTGTCCACAACCACATGCAACTGACCAATCGTATTAAACCTCTAAATTCAAAGAGGAACGACTTGTTCCTTGAGTCATTTAAGGCGTCTTCTGTTTGCTATTCACAATGGGTATTCGTTGTGTGTTTATAAGAATATACATCAAAATTAGGACTATGTGTATAAACATTTATGGCAAAATCATGAACAAGAGCCTGAACCATTAACCGTACTCACCGAGACAAGTGTTATTATTGCTGTTATGAACGAACCGTTTGTCGCACCTGTCTGGGTCACATTTCGATGCGCCAGTTGTACTGCAGAATTCACAGTTTAGTGCACACGCTACAACAAATTGCACGGCTAGTTTTTATCATTTTCATGAATCCTGCTTCAAGTCCCAAGTAATTAGGCAAGGCTAGATTTGATTCGACATGCATTTGCAACTATATATATATATATATATATATATATATATATATATATATATATATATATATATATATATCGTATGTATATTATCCTCTGTGGTTAGGGACAAATTAAACAGTCGAACAGCCAAACCTCGCTTAACAGGCACCTGGGTAATAGAACCACCTCATTAGTCGGATCACTTTGACCCAGTCCCGAGACTTTTAGTTGTGCAAGTTCCCTCGCCATGTTTAATGTGTATGATAATGCATACGCTTTTGATGTAATGTGGTGCTTGGTATAACGATGACATGTAAAGTGTGTCATCATGTTGGCTACACTAATCTAGTAAATGTACAGGCAGGCAAATGAGTCTAGTATCCATTGTTATCCTTCCGGGATTCATTCGTTATCATAGTCACCAATAGTCGCATGTAAAAGCTCAGAATATTGCAGGCGTGCGTGTTTGTTTGTGCATGCCTACGAACATGCGGGCGGGTGCGTACATGAATGCATTCGGTTAAGTCTCCTCGTTTCCTTTCTCTCGTTTCCTTTCTAGACGATTTCCTTACCAAACACCATCGTTTATATTCCGATCTTCCGGAAGAAAATAAAGTCCTTATGTTATTATCGAAATGAGTGTTCCTGTTCCGAAACCAGACTTCCAGCTGAGCACATTTACGTAACTTTGTGTAATTGCAAGTACAACAGAAATGCAGGAGGAAGACGAGAACGACTGGGGCAAGTGTCGACAACCCGAAAACGCCAGGCGGACGCCATGAGGGGACATGACAACCGACGAATAAAATGTAAGTGACGTGTCACGCACAATTTTCACTCACGTAAGCAAGTTTCAGTGTCTGCATCGTAGAAGAATCGATCTTTGCAGCCTCCAAAGTCACACTTGAAGGCTCCAGCTGTATCGCAGGTTCTACAGTGTACGGCACACTCTACAACAAATTACCCATTTAACATAAGAGCAATCAATAGTCATTGGTTTGAAAATATATTTAACCAGTTTTAACCTTCTGCATTGTAAAACAGAATGTGGTTTCTTTCGTTCTGCTTGTTAGAATGTATCAGCGTTTGTTGTGTGTACCGTAATGATTCCGTACCAAGATCACGTGTCTAACAGCGTTTTCCTTAAAGCATTTAGTTATTATTAATGTATCTGATCGATTAGTTGTAAAATTGACATCACTCACCGACACATGTCTGTGTGTTGTTGTTGTAGACAAACCTAAAGTGGCACTTGCCGGGATCACAATGTGATGGTCCGTTTGTGTAGCAGGTGTGACAGTTTGAATCGCAAGCTACAACAAGTTCCCGGAGAACTCAAAATGAGTAACAATTTACAAACAATTATGTAAACAGGAAACACGATTGGCCAATGTTTTAAACGAGCATGCCCCGATCAAAGAGAAAACAGTCAAAACCAAGCAAACCCCATTTATGAACTCCAAACTTCGCAAAGCAATCTTTAAAAAATCAAGGTCTTTCAAAAAATACAAAACATGGCGTACTCCGGCCAACTGGGAAGCTTACCGTATGCAAAGAAATCTCTGTACAAAACTAAAACGGCAGTCAATAAGACCTTACTTTTCTGAGAGGTGTGCCGGTGGACCCAAGTCAAAAGACTTCTGGCCCACCGTAAAACCATTTCTGTCAAACAAAGGGCTCCTAAAAGACCCTGTAATAATACTCTCAGAAAACGATAGTATCATATCAAACCAAATCTCTGTTGCGAGTACTCTAAATGAGTTCTTTGTAAATGCCGCCCAATACATATCATCTGTACCTATCCCGGAAGGCATATTAAATCACCCCAGCATCAAAAAAATAACAGGCCACATCCCTGCTCCTACTGGTTTTGATTTTAGTCCCGTCTCCTCTGAAAGCATATATACTTTCATCTCTAAATCTAACCCCAAAAAAGCCAATGGAGTCGATGGCATCCCTGCAAAAATCATAAAATCTTGCAGTAAATCAATTTCGGAACCACTTGCAAAATTAATAAACCACTCATTTGCGACCTCAGCCTTCCCAAACAGACTTAAAGAAGCACAAGTTATCCCGGTGTATAAGAAAAAAGATCCTTTAGACAAGCAAAACTACAGACCGATTAGTATTCTCCCGTTCATCTCTAAGCTGTTTGAAAACACCATCAACTCCCAATTAAGCACTCATTTTGATAATTTATTCAACCCTTTCCTCGGTGCTTTCAGGCCAGGCATGGGGTGTCAGTCCACTCTACTGAGACTAGTAGAGGATTGGCGCAAGGCAGTTAACAACCATAAGTATGTCACAGCCATTCTCATGGACTTGACAAAGGCCTTTGATTGCCTACCTCACAGCCTGCTCTTAGGTAAACTCAGTGCTTATGGCCTTTCTGATAAATCATGCAGTTTAGTTAGTAATTATCTCAGCAACAGGAAACAGCAAGTGAAATTAGGACCTCACTACAGTAGTGGGCTGACATCGTCAGAGGTGTACCCCAAGGCTCTATTCTTGGGCCTCTTCTTTTCAATGTTTTTATTAATGATATTTTTCACTTTTTGGATAAATCCTCTCTCTACAATTATGCTGATGATAACACCCTGTCTTATGCTCATTCAAATTATGATACTCTCATTCACACCTTGCAACAAGACTGTACTTCTACATTACAATGGTTCAATATCAACCAGATGAAGGCTAACCCATCCAAATTCCAAGCAATTAGCTTCGGCAAGAGGGGAACAAGGGACATAACAAATTTTACTTTTGAAAACACTACCATTCACTGTGAAAACTCTGTTGTCCTTCTCGGCATTGAGATTGATCATTCGTTAACTTTTAACACACATATCGCGAACATCTGCAAAATGGCAGCTAGACAGTTAGCGGTCTTAAAACGTCTCGGTCATCTCCTTACTCGTCAAGGGAAACTTGCAATTTTTAAATCATTCATAACATCAAACTTCAACTACTGTCCTTTGATCTGGCACTTTTGTAGCCAATCTAGCACCAAAAAACTTGAAAAAATTAAGGAGAGAGCACTACGCTTTATTTACAATGATTATTCATCGACGCATCATGATCTTTTAAAGACCGCTAACACCGAACACATCCACGTTAAACGGATAAAAGAAATGGCATGCGAAGTATTCAAAATTGTAAATAATATTGCTCCAAGTTTTATTCAAAATCTCATCACTCTAAAATGTTCCCAGTATTCCATGCGAAAGGAAAATACTGCAGTTGTCCCTAAGGCAAACACATCTAAATATGGACTTAAATCATTTGTCCATGATGGGCCCCGGATCTGGAACAGCCTGCCAAATGAAATGCGAAAAACAGTTAACTACGGCGAGTTTCGCAGACTGATCCGGAACTGGGATGGCCCATCATGCAATTGCTCTATATGCAGGTAAACAGCTAACATCTAACATGTTTGTCGCCATGCCAATATTATGAATATAGCTTTCATTGTATATATGCAATATGGATATGTGTAAAATATTTGTAATCCTTAAATCTATTCTTTAGATCTAATTATTTTAATGTTTTAAAGTATTTATTATTTTAATAAGTTTAGTCAATATACATCTCTACATTTATATTTATGCTAATGTCTTAAATTATATATTATTTCAATCTATTTTAACCCAATATACTTTGCATGTTTTATGTAGCAAAAAAACTATATATATTATACATGCATGTATTATTATTATATTTATTTTGTACTCATTACCCTATTTTATATGTGTTATTGCTGTCATTTTAAATGCTCTGTATGCTTGTTATGATTTTATGTCGTCTCGTTGCTTTATACTCGTTTGTCGAAAAATAGCTCAGATGAGCTAATGTTGCCTAATTATCATGTAACCGACGTTAAATAAAGCTTCTTGTATCTTGTATCTTGTAGGTGTATACGTTCCATTTTATAGTAATTTGCAATTATTAAGTCGTAATAAACCTATATAGAAGACGTTCTAATACATTTCTGGACAACGGTTGAACCGTTCCTCTTAGGTGCAGTGAAAATGTTCGTTATTCTTGGACATTTACTTCTAAAATTCATATAAAAGTTGGTGTAAGACCAACGTAAGAATTTCTTTGCAAAATTATGGCATCCTCATAAGAACTATTAAATACACTAACCTGCACATGTCTTGTTAGAGTCGACGGTAGCGTAGCCTTTGCTGCACAGACTACACTCAGCCCTGTCGTTGTCACGACTGTATACGCACTCGTCACAGTTGGTCGGGCAGGCTACAAATAACGACGCCATTTTAGTTTTAGTACAGGCCTTACTAGTATATCAATGTGCTTTGTGCAATCTGCCGCAAGTGTATGCCTTACATTTTTCTGGTATACACTATATTCATATACACCGCATGTGTTGTACGATTATATAAATTCCCAATTGGGAATTGATTTAAGCCATTCCCAATATTGGTGTCTTTATATAATTGTGATATGTTGTTGCGCATGTTTCTACTTTGATCAGTAAAATTATGACACCGCTATGTTTTTTCTTGATAATGTCTACAAAAAAAGGATCGACACAGAAGATAAATTACAATTATAACGACGTTTAAATTTACATATAACCCTGACTTTTCTGTTTAGAACAAGGTGTAGAGATTTGAGAGAAATCGGTAAATTGTTTATATTAAATTTTAGTTTAACATATTTGATAAATACATTAGTTCTAATCCTGTTCCTTTGACCTTTTCTGAATACCTTCTTTCAGCACTTTATGCTTTTACAAAATGCTACATAAACATACCTAATATTACAATTATATTCACAACTTTATCAAGATGACATTGACGAAACCACATGAATCCAAGAAAGATAATTCTAATAAATAAAACGAAACTCTTAGTGCCAAATATAAAACATTGTGTTATATATAAACGGTGAATCTCTTAATTTATCTTGCTCACTGATACAAGTCTCGTTGCGGCTGTTGAAGACGAAGTCATCATGGCAGCGGTCGGGGTCGCACTTTGCTGCACCGCTCTCTTCACAGGCGTGACAGTGACGGGCACAATCTACAACATACCTTTATGTTAAAATATGTGTCTGTATAAATTCACCATCACACTTTGGCTTTTGCTTGACAGCTGATATAACTCAAGCACGCACGCACGCACGCACGCACGCACGCGCGCACCACCCACCACACACGCACATGTGCACAGACACGCTTACCAGCGCAACATAACTGATATGTCCAATTTCAAAATTGTGCGCCCGATCTCCGTCAAACTTTGCCTTTACCAGTAATATTGATAACCGTTAAATAGTCTATGAGAAATGTATTACTATTGCTACACGATATATTAAACATTAGAACTGTATATGTTGACACTTTAAACAACTTTCCCTTATGTTTTGACATAGGCCTACAGACAATTTTCTTAAATGAAAATTTCAATAACGACAAAATCACGTATTCAGGCAGCCATTTTGTTGACCACTTGACGTAGTTTGACAAGAAACCTGGATACGTCAGTTGACATAGTCACCTGCGCAAGTCTTGGTTTCGTTTACGACCCCAAAGCCGGTCTCGCAGCGGTCACATTCTGCTCTGTCGTTTTCAGGGCTGAACGTGCAGTTCCAACAATGGTTTGGATATGCTACAATAATAATAACAATGTTGTTGCTATTTTTCATATGGCATCATTTCATATGCGCAGGGTGCACAACTGCACATATATCTAATATACAAAACGCATTTAAACTGCAGCAGACTGTTTTTGCTTCAATGAGCAAATGCACTTTTTTCTTATGATAAGCATCGTTTTTACAACCTCTTTACAAACACCATTGGTTTCTTCGTAACACAACCTGATGCACGATCTTGGGAGAAGTAAACTGTCGTTTGAACCTGTTACATAATATTTAATGTAGAAGCTTTTGTTTTACGGTCATCAAGTCACAAAGAACCGCTCACAATAAGTACAATCATAATGAGCTCGTTAAACATACTTTGTTTATATCAACTTCTTTCTTTAACAGTCATATTGCTGCAAATGTCAACATCAAGACGTTCCACCGCTGTCTGTCACGGTAATACTGTCATCTTTGATTCTGCGAATGAATTTAACATTACGAAAACACCTTACTTTAGGAAATTACTACGCCATTTGTATAATACATTTTCCTTACGGATAATGCTCTTCAATAATGTGATAATAATAACAGCTCAGAAGTTATTGATCTCACCTGCACAAGTGTGATTGTTGCTGATGTAGACAAACTGTTTGACACATTTGTTGTCATCACATCTGGACGCTCCGTTCACGAGGCAGTCGTTGCAGTTTGGGGCGCAGTCTATAACAATTATCACAGAATACAACCGACGTGTATACATAAAAAGATCTTACCATATATCACGGAAGGCGCCAGGTGACGGCAGATTTACAGATGGTGTAGACATTTATGAGAATTTATCCCCCAAACAGGTGTGAGACAGAGGGCTGGCCCCAAAATGGTTAATCCCATAACAGGTGGGAGTTAGACAATTGGACCAAGAACATTCCCTTTATGGATAGCTTTCAAATCAGATGGCGAATGTCCAAAAAAAAACAGTTGGCAGTTTCGTGTCTACAACGCAGGCTAAATCCTAAAGAGGTTTACTGGTGTTACGTAGAGACTATATCAAGAGTCCAGTAAAATGGGAACATTGTTGGTTTATATATATATGTGTGTATATATATAATTTATATATTTATATATATATGTATATATAATATATATATATATATATATATATATATATATATATATACATATCACTATAGATGAAATGTACTCACCTAGACAAATCTTAGAATCATTTACGAAGCCGTAGCGAGTGACACACTGCGTACAGGTCGTGTTGGACGTTGCCGTGTCCACTGAACAGTACCTGCAGTGAGCTTTACATGCTGCAAGAGATCAGCCATTGTCCAAATCTTACTCAGTAGCAATACCACTTCATAAGGAATACGTCGGGATTCAACATATTTGATGGGTCACAATATGCTGGTCCAAAAACCGAAACTAATATTCGTCAGTGATTATGTATATGTACCTCTTCTTTAACGTTTGCTTACAGTTCGGACCAGTGTACGTTGTTCAATGAAACAAGTAGAATGTGCAACAATGTATGTTTAGTAGAAATGTCGAATGTATCCTGATAATTCTACAGATGATAAGCTTTATCACCTTTTGCTAATTCGGAGAGGTATCTATAGTAAAACGATGTTTTGAGAAACACCTTCATTTTGAATCATACTACCTACTGTTTTATTATGCATACATGGACATTACTATTGTGCACCATTTGTCGAGGAAAATAAACTAGATGTTGAACACTGACAACAGGTACGATATGCATTTCTAGCAAAATTGGGGGGCCATGACATGGTGACCATTTCACTAAAGGTTGTAAAGAGCTCTTAGTCCCAATTACGTACTTTAATTTTGATCATATACAGAGATCTTTAATACATGAAAACTGCCAACACCGTGTCGCATCCATGGACATTGACAACGGTGTGTCAGAAAAATATTGTCCTCGGTAATATAGCAATGGATATTTGCATTTTCGAAAAAGAAAAACACTTTCATAAAATAAAGACGGACTTTGTTTCATGTTGAATTTTTCTTAAAATCTATTTTAATATATTAGTGAAACAGTTTCATCGACAGCACTGTTTGGCTCGTTTATAGAACAGACATATGTAGACAGTTCGATGTGACGGACGCATATTCACCTGTGCATGTGTAGTTGTCTGTCCTTATCCCGAAGCCATCCAGACACAAGATGCATTGTGCAGTCTCGGTGGCGATGACGTAGTCGCACAAAACACAGTTTTTCGGACACGCTACAGGCATAGAACGTGTACATAGTATTACCATTGCCAATGGAAAATGGCGCCATTAATTATTTCAGCGTGTAAGTTTGTTAATTTTGGTTCAGCACTTGGAAGTTGCGTTACAAGAGTTCGAACAAACACTTTCAAAATAATTAATTAAATTTATACTTTGCCTGCATCTTCATTGTATTGTGTTCCTCCTGCATCGTTTATAAAATCAGTCCGTTACTCAAAGTAACTTTTTAAACAATGTCTTACAGCATCTTTTGATGGTGTTCATTTTATGATGTTAATCAATGTCACGGCCTAATATGCCTACTACGCAAATGTATGCTGCAATACTGGAAGGGTGTGCTTATACGATACGTCAACAACGCCAGCAGTTCCACTTCACGCGTTTAAACTATGCGTCAGGTCCGTCTTATGTAACGGTTCGTGGGTATGGCCAACGTATCCCTGACGTTGTCTGCTTAAACCAACAGGCCCAGTGAAACAATTAGTGATCACCTATGCATGTGTAGTTGTCCTTTCTGATCCCGTAGAAATAGTTGCTCACGGTGCATTCCGTTCTGTTCTTGTCAAAGTTGTACGTGCAGTTCTTGCAGTTAGCCGGACATGCTACAAGCAGAACAATTCTATCACATGCACAGCCTATACACAGAAAGAAACTTCATATACAGAGCTATGCGCAGTTCTGTTTATAATGTTCAAAGTATTTTACATTTCACCCCCGACTGATCTGTTTGATCTAATACCACCTCGACTTCTCAGGGAAGTAGTCAGCCACATTGCAATAACAGGATGTATGTGAACGAACAATCTACCTAGCCCATAACCAGGCAGCGCGTCAGAAAGTTAAGGAAAAACATGTTTGTAATTCAAAAGGGTAGCAAACGGATTCGAACCCATGTTGTCTTGAATACTTATGCTGACATATGCCCACCCTGTCCAGAAGCACACACAGAATAGTTACAGAATCTCTAAATTCTCGAACGTTCTCAGTCCCCTTGATCCAGAGATAGGGGTAGTCCCTTATACTGTAGGGTCCGTATTATCTCGTCGGTTCCACCCTCTTCGGCATTCCTGGTGTGATCCTTTGACGGGTAGGGTCCGTATTATCTCGTCGGTTCCACCCTCTTCGGCATTCCTGGGGTGATCCTTTGACGGGTAGGGTCCGTATTATCTCGTCGGTTCCACCCTCTTCGGCATTCCTGGGTGATCCTTTTACGGGTAGGGTCCGTATTATCTCGTCGGTTCCACCCTCTTCGGCATTCCTGGTGTGATCCTTTGACGGGTAGGGTCCGTATTATCTCGTCGGTTCCACCCTCTTCGGCATTCCTGGGGTGATCCTTTGACGGGTAGGGTCCGTATTATCTCGTCGGTTCCACCCTCTTCGGCATTCATGGAGTGATCTTTTGACGGGTAGGGTCCATATTATCTCGCTGGTTCCACCTTCTTCAAGGTTCTCCTAAGTCTATCTCGGTCTCCTGTGATGTTTCACCACTCTCGGTTAATCAAACCTACGCTTACAGAACCTCTCTGTACTCTGAGTCTTCGGTGGTCTTTGTCTTCTGTAGTCCTTATTCTCAAAGGATGTATATTGCCATCGAGTGGTGATTCTCTGTGTGGATATACTATTAAGTCTTGATAAATATTAAGCATAACATCGTTTATTTTTAGTAAATGTTATTAATACTATTTACCCTCTCTCCGTTAGACCGCGATTATAGCACACTGTACACTAGAACCACACACTTCGGCAGACGCTTTATCCACAGACTGTCAAAACCCTACCAGAGCTGCAAGGTTAATTTGCTGTGATGAAGACCTCTATTCCATTTCGATGTTTATTGGTTAAGGCTTTTATGGTGTATGTGTACCTTACAAAGTATAATGGTTTCATCAGTTACATGTGATTTGTTATTAAAATATTAAATATTTAATATTATCGTATTTATTAGTCGCATAAGGGCATGGAGATGTGTAAATGACGTAATCACCTGCGCAAGTGTAGTCGTCCTCTCTGACGCCAAAACCGTCTTGGCATACAAAGCACTGTGCTCTCGCATTGTCGAAGCTGTACGTGCAATTCAGACAACGAGGCGGACACACTGCAACCAACAACTTAGTTTGTTTGAAGGGTTACAAGGCGAAGTGCGATAAGTACCATTTTGGAGATGGCATTTAAACAGGGCCTCCACGTCACCCAAACTTCTGAAGATGTCGTGATCGGACAGCACAACTAGCCCAATGATTGAATCGTGCTAAAGCTCTGGCTGAGATCAGCGAATATATGAATTTCGTTCATCTTATGCCAACAGATGTTTTTGACGAAATCCAAACGGTGCAGTTGGATGTTTCGGGCCCCCTAACCTACGCATTAGTCAAACAACTTCGGTATGTATGTCCGTTACTTTGAATACGGTATGTGCATCCATGACTGAATGGCATTGGTGTTTCTATACGTCCAAATAGCACGAATGCATACACATGGATGTGTAGCCACTTTGGTACTTTATGTTCCAGACAAATTGTAACTGTCGCTATCGGTTCCATCGCAAACATGCCACTCACATTTGCATGTGCCGTCGTCTTTCTTGGGAGCAGAACGTTTCCTGCACTGTCGACACTCGGTTCTGCCGCTGGTGGCGTTGTACTCACACTTCTTACAGTGGGCTGGACACGCTGTAAACAATGCGCCAACACATAATGTATCACCAAGACGTGGATCGGTGACTCTGTATTTACTACAACAGCTCCACGATTTGGAATACACAACTAGTACACATTCGCTCATCCATAAGACTCACAGGTTTAAGAACATATTTAATGGCCCACGGTTGTCATTAGTCATGTCGTATACATGGATCTCTTTTGTGTGTTTATGATTGATTTCATGATGGACATTATTCGAATATTTTGTAATTAACAGTATTTCTAACCTTTGATGTTTTCAATATGTTTTACTATTATCTACTTATTATATTTATTTATTATTATTATTAGTCCGCATCACAAGACACAAAGTGTTAATAAATATATACATGTATACCTATGTACCCAGCCATGATCGTAAACATAAACTACACCGATTTTAGTTACATGCATCGCAGTCAAACATTAGTATTCTCATGTGTATTCACACAAACGTATATGATGGGTTGTAAGAGCATCTTAATCAAACGCATTATTGTCAGGATGCTCTTAAAATATACATATATTAGTGATATGGCTTCCACGACTCACCAACACAACTTTGATCGGAAATTCTGTACGCGTAGACGGGTTGACAGTAACGCTTGTCACAATGGCCTGGTCCGTTCACACGGCAGGAATCACAGTTTTCGCTACAAGCTGCAATGAATGCTAGTGTACAGATACATCGTCCGTTCCCCGTTTATTAACATTTATTGGTATTATTGTCTTTGATATTGTAATCAGTATTTTGACAGTATGCACACAGCGAACTTACATTTGATTTTTGTCGCTCTCGCGAAATAGTCACCTATTCAAAACTCAGTTATGCTGTGAAACGTAAAATACCGCATTTATAATCAACAACATATATTTTGTCACGCAAACTAGGAACAGTTGCTTTATACTGCATAACTTTAATATAATCCAACAACTGACACGACATATATGTGCTAATCAATTCAATGAGAGATCAAACAGCCAGGTATCACGTGCTTAGTTCCTATGAGGACACTACCTGCGCAGCTGTAGTTAGCTTGCACAATTACGAATCCACTTTCGCAATCCCAACAGTCTGTCTTGTCTTCGGGGGCGTTGTATCGGCAGCGGTAACAGTTGTCTGGACAAGCTGCAACATTCAGTTTCATTCGAGATTCCTTGATAGGCAACAAACGTTAATGTCTACGGATTAGGCATAATAAAATAAAACTGACATTGATTGTGTTCTTTAATTTCGGGCGGGCGGGCGGGCGGGCGGGCGGGCGGGCGGGCGGGCGGGCGGGCGGGCGGACGGACGGACGGACGGACGGACGGACGGACGGACGGACGGGCGGGGGGCGGACGGGCGGGGGGCGGGCGGGCGGGCGGGCGGGGGGCGGGCGGGCGGGCGGGCGGGGGGCGGGCGGGCGGGGGGCGAACGGGCGGGCGGGGGCGCACGGACGCACGGACGCACGGACGCACGGACGCACGGACGCACGGACGCACGGACGCACGGACGCACGGACGCACGGACGCACGGACGCACGGACGCACGGACGCACGGACGCACGGACGCACGGACGCACGGACGCACGGACGCACGGACGCACGGACGCACGGACGCACGGACGCACGGACGGGAAGCAGGGAAACATGAAAGCAGGGAAGCAAGGTGACAGGGAGAAACGGAAGCAGGGATTTATAGTTGAATGTTAATGTTTTGCTTCAGATATGTATAGCCCTCACCGGCACATGTTTTGTTGACGCTGTTGTAGACGAAGTGACGCCGGCACCCACCCAGGTCACATGTAGCTGCCCCACCAGTGCGGCAGGCGTAACAGTCTGGTGCACAGGCTACAACAATGCACACATTTCTCCTGATAAAACCTCAGCATTACCAATGTCAGCGGTAAGCATACATTTTACTAACACGACGATTTATTTTAAAAAGAAGTAGTCATCATCTTCATCATGAGTAGAATTGAATTTAATACCGTATTATTCTCGCTATTGGCATATGTCTAATTAATTCCCCAACCCATTTATATCACGAAAGTTGGATTTAAAACACGAAGAACGTACGGCAATGCCTGTTGGGAGATATGCGATACAATAATTCATTACACATTTAGTCGCTCGATGGCGCCACATTTCCATCGCTTATAAGCTCTCGCGGAGTTCTCGGTAGTCGTAGGGGTGTATAGTACATGTGAGTCATAATTATCAACACAGACGTAGATATCTCTCCGTTAGCCTCAAGTTGCGCGCTCTAACTTTGGTTCATCTGCAGCTCAACGAGCGCCAGACATTTCGGAAGACACGCTGATTCTGTATTTCTGTGTATAGCCTGGTTGCAAGGACGCGACGTATTAGTTTTGCCATAGGTCGGTTCATCCATTTTGTGCTGTTCATGATTGTCTAAGTAACTGACTAACTCGCAACGACAAATGTGGAGCAATACCATATGCTGAACTTGCTGAATGAACCTCCCACCTTTAACTATTTTATACATAATATTAAAGACGTTCCAATTCACCTGCGCAAGTCTTGTTATCGTCGACGACCCCGTAACCTCCAGTGCACATTAAACATTCTGTGCGGTTCTTTTCAAGATTAAATGTGTTGACTGCACATTTGTACAGTTTGTCTACAACCAATGACGTCATTATTTGTTCAGTGTCGATCAGTAAATACATTATAAAAAATT
This sequence comes from Oasisia sp. SBJ-2009, assembly GCA_964017155.1. Taxonomy (NCBI): domain Eukaryota; kingdom Metazoa; phylum Annelida; class Polychaeta; order Sabellida; family Siboglinidae; genus Oasisia; species Oasisia sp. SBJ-2009. The sequence continues at coordinate 46,705,027 of OZ024865.1, read as the reverse complement.
TCACATTATGCTAGATGCCACCAAAAATAACCGTGCCGTTTTCTATCTATTAAAAAGAGAAACATTGATTTACGTATTATATTAATTTACATATGAAGTTATTAATAATTTTGCCTGCACCCGTTATTTACAACGTGTTTCGATTATATATATATATATATATATATATATATATATATATATATATATATATATATACATATATATATACGTGGGCATTATGTGTGAATTTAGAAAAGTATATTTTAAGCAAATCACTGGTGTATATAACAATTCTTTAAGGATATTGAACAAAATTAGCCCACGAAAGGTACCGCTGGCCACATGTTGGTAACTGTCATCTCGGGTAACGGCGTAATCAGAAAGGCTATCTTTACCCATTGAATATGATTGACTTGACTTTGTATTTGTAACATTACGCTATAAATTGTACAGGGGCAGTCGTGAGTCCAGGGTTGTTATACTAAAAACAAACGTTGTTGTTATCGATGTATTTATTTACATACTTGTTATGCGATAAACGAACATGGTTGTAGTTTGAAATAAAAATCTTCTTTTATTCTATGGTAATTTAGTTGTTCCCACATTGCCTTCACTCACCAACACAAGTCTGCGTGTTGGTGTTGTAGATGAACTCAGAGAGGCACTGATGAGGGTCACATCTGGACGCTCCGTTTCTGTCACAGGCTGAACAACCCTCAGAGCAGGCTACAAGACATGACCAACGCTTATGAGAAAACTCTATACGAGCAATATTTTATACGAAAGTGACCTATTCACACGTATTTATTTATTGCATTAGGCGATAGATGTATTGTGCCACCGTGTGTTGTTTAATTCAAATCATGCAACATGTCACGCGTACTTGCGAACTTAATATCATGCGGTCAAACATAGCAACTGGTATTTTATAAATTAATTTATTGAATAACATACATTGCTGAAGTGATATAAAACATTTATTACCAGATTTATATATTATCGAATAAATAGTAAGTATTACGGTAATGTTAACGAAATCGAACAATTAAATATTGTTCATGTTTTACCTAAACACAAACATAGAACTGTGACTGGTAGTTACACAATTGCAACTTTAAAGGCAAATTGTTTATTCCACTATCAAAAACATACTATAAACTGAAGCATATGCAGTTCTGGTTTAACAACATAAATATGTAACGTACAATGCAGAAGCATGAGCATATTGACGATATACAATTGTGCACTTTAGACTCTGCGTGAACGTTACAAATGATAATTATGTCCAGTAATAATGGCTTAACATTAATTAGTTATGCGGTTTAGCAGAGCGTAGCCATTGGTGAGTTGTATTGATTCGGGGATACGCAGTACATGCGAACGGTTTATGACTGATAGCATTGGTGGCCCAGATCATCACCTGCCTTGGGTGATTTGAAAAAAATGAATATCTTCTAACCATTCTAATGGACCTGCTAACACGCATAAAACGGTGACTACTATACACGCAAAACCTGTGGAGATATTTGCTAGGACATACGTACAAAGTGATACACACATAAGGGTCAACATGCACACACACGCGACAGGAGCTCAAACGCTCTTCTGTAATATAGAAACGTTCTTACGAGAGCACGCTGGCACTTCGTCTTCGTGGTCCCATGTTCCGTTCGCCAGACACGTCTGTTTCACCCCTGACTGCCGGTACCCAACGTCGCACTGCCGCAGACTACACGACCGACCCACTGACATCAGAAACTGCTGACATCGCTCGTCGACGTAGTGGCCCTGTTTCACTGGCAGTGGCTGACAAAATCCACCTTTGAAATAACAAAAACAGTTAGAGTGTTCTCACCTCGGGTGAAGACGAAAGCTGGAACCTGGAGATTTGTTGTTGTCGCTTTAACTATCAGGAATTCGCTTCATGACACAGCTATATTTGAAGGAAATGTAATTTCATTTCGCCGATGTCCCTAAAAACCTATATCTTAGTGCTTTTTAGTTTCCTAGCTCTCTCTCATCCACACATTGACGACTACTAATGTTTTAGAATTTAGTAATAATGACATACGTTATATGGGCGGTACAAGGAGTAGTCTCATAAGTCCCAACCATGGGTAGTTGTATGGCCATCTTCACCCAGATGTAACAAATGTCTACTGAGAGGAACCTAGTAATGTATACAGGTTGTACGGTGGACATGGGCACCAGACAATCGTGATAAGTCCATATCCAAGAATATCTTATACAATCCACGAAACAGCTAACATTTCAGATTCGTTACTTCGGAGAGGACGTTTAGCCTAAAATGTAATCTGAAATTGACCCATAAGAGATACAGAAAATACATTCGAGACGAGATAAACGAGTAACTTACATGCGCTTCTTTTAATTTCCTCCGCCGATTTCGCTGTGGTGGACATTCTCACGGAATAGATTACTGCTCCTATGGATTCGTCTGCTCCAATCCGGATCACCTCTTCAGTCCCTGGTTGTATGTCGACGTACTTGAAATCATCGGGTGGCATTTTCTTTGCTGCTAAGACGCCATCTACATAAAGATGCGCTCCGTTGTTGATACCATAGCTGAGCGCGTAGTGATGCAGACCATTGAACACATCCGTGCCGAGTGGAGGTTCGATGTCATCAACAGTCCACATCTTACTCGTATTAGTATTCGAAATTCCCATGAGAATGCTGAAACCGATCTTTCCTGTCTTGAAGATAATCGGTGCTAAAATTAGTTGTTGTATTCGTCCCCAATAGAAACGTTTCTGCTTGCTGTTAGATCGTTCTTCAACGACTATCTCAGCAGTGAAGGCGGACGCAATGTCCCTTTTCGATTTTCGTATGAATCTCACGAGGGAATTCTCAGGGAATTCTACGCCATAGAAGTCTTCACCGTATCTATGAACCCTTTTGTTGCGAAGTTCTGTAGTGTTCCATTGTTCGTCAGGACGTACAATGTACCCCTGATCCCTGACAAAGTACATCAGAAGATCTGTCGTGTCGGTGATCCTGACGCACTCTCGTGTGTCCTCTGCAAGAGTCCATAATAACATGTTCCAGTCAGGCAAACTAGAGACGGGATAACAGCCGGAAAAGTGATAGGAGAAATTACACGACGACAACCAAGACATAATTATGTAAGGAGGATTGCCAGAGAGCGTCGGCTAGGACGGGAGAAATGTGAAGATTTACAGCGAAGGCAGTGGGGACTGCACTACACAAACTGTAAGGAGGAAAAAAGAAAACATGATCATACTTTTTAAGGCCGAAAAATAGTAGTTACTTTTGATAATGTACGTATAACTGAAAACAATATAATAAATGTATTCGTTGTTGAACAAATATGTACTTACACATGTTCCACATATACGCACTCTACTGCGCAAATTGTCGAGTGGAAACATGCAAACGCATAACGAAATCTTGCTGAATGCACGTATAACTGTCTTCGTATTAATTGTTTCTGATGATGTGTTTATCGTAGTTATATTCAATACCTTTACAGTGGGGCTCCTGTCCACTCCACTGGCCATCATCACCGCAAGTCCTTTTGAGGTGACCGCTGTCCAAGATGTAACCGTTCGAACACTTGTATTCAACTGTACTGCCACGTCTGTTGTCCGCATCGTTGATCACTGCGGTATTTTGTGGAGGTGACTCTAGTACTTTGCTGGAACATTCCTCATCTGTAAGCAAAGACAGTTATTTTTACATATTATAAAACTGGGCAAAAGCTTACTCGACCCTTTTGGATGGTAGAGACGCAGCCATGCCTATCAAACGCAAAGCTGCTCTCAACAACAGGTGACGTAGACTTTCTGCCAGCTCCTGGTCTGTCCACCCTCAACTGACCACTCGGCGCTTGACCAGATTAACCAGAAACCAACTTGCGAAGAACTAGATGAAGCCAGGAGAGGCACCAATAGTGTAATAGAGAGGCGCGGATAGTGTAGTGGTTAGCATACCCGCCAGGCATGCCGGCAGCCCGAGTAAAAAACCTGGCTCTCGACATTCGGAGCTGTGTATCCGTCGTGAATCGGCGCTTCACGTCAATGTTGGTTCTGTCTCAGTTTGGGACGTAGAAGAACCGGCGATACCCAACTGTCCTTTCTGTGGTCAGTTAAGACGAACTAAAGTAATGCTTCTTGGCTCCGTGATTGTCGCCAGGCACAAAAACAGAGACACAACAACAGTCACTGTGAATTACAGAGTCATCTTGCTGTTATCCGTCGACGTTCAACATCTCCAATCGTGTAATGCAAAGCTAGGTGGTCGCTACGGTGCTTCAACCTATTCTTCATCCATATAGTGTTGAATGCTTCGAGAGACTTGGTCTAGGCGTGTGTACCAGCTTCATTTTGACATCCCTCGCCTTGTGGTAAGGTCCAAGGCAATACGGTACCACTTAAGCGTCAGTTTGTCGACGACTACGACAAGAACAAGAATAAGAGCAAGAACAATAAGAAGAAGAAGAAGAGGAAGAGGAAGAGGAAGAGGAAGAAGATATCTAAGGACAACCTCTAGCCGCATTTGGAGTGGGCAAGTGTCCAGCCTTGACACCTGGAGACAGGAACAATTGGCGCGTATAGCACATGAGAGCAGCAGTAGGTTCTGAGGGCGACCGTCGTCAGTGCCTCGTAACAGCGTGTCAGAGTCGCCACGGCGTGACAGCGGCGTCATTCCCGTCCCTGTCCACCCGTGTGCTACGCCCTACCTGTAGCGGTCACTGCGCTTCGGAATTTAGACTCCGGAATCACGTGCGAATTTACATGTAACTCATTTAATATGATTTTTTTAAAGACATTTTATTATTTCTGGAAAGTCATAATGTATCATCGGGCCATCCTATCAGTGCAACATATTCAATCACAACGAAATCCTAATTCAGAGCAGATTATGTGATGGTGTAGGACACGTTCTTCTAATAGGACACATTCGTCTATCGAGACACTCTTCTATCAGCATATACTTTTCTATAAGGACAGACACTTCTACTAAGACACACGGTTCTATATTGATAGCGTCTTCTACAAGGACAGGTTCGTCACCCTGGGCTGTTGCTCACTACAGGTGTCGGGTACTCACGGACGCAGGCTGGCAAAGAATCTTCCTTGGTCCAGTAGCCGTCTACCTTACACGTTTGTGCCGCGCCCAGCTGCTCGAGTCCCTCAGCACACTCTCTCAAGTTGCAGGTTGTGTCGACTGGCATCATCAGACGACGTCCACATCGGTCGTCGTGGAATGTACCATTTACCACAGGCAGCGGTCGACAAATACCACCTGGTAAAAGAGAATGGTGACAGAATTGTTTAAGGAAACAAATATCTGAAGAAGGTGCGTCAAAATACAAGTCATGGACGTTAAGGCTGATTCGGAAATTAACATGGCCCCATGTGATTTGTGATATTTATTTTGTTTTGTGTTCTATATTGTAATTTAGCCGGTTAAAATACCCTCATCAAATCAATTAGAAATTGTGATTTCAGGATGGTGGTGTCCGACTCCAGATATGTGAATGGTGTACGTGTTTTGTACAGATAGATTTAGGGAAAATACAAACGTTGTTATATGTGTCGAAATAATTTAGTCTGATCTTTAAAACGGTATTTATTTCTTTTTCACGATATGCATGGCAATAGCACCATGCAATATGTTTCTGCTCTTTTTCAGTTGCAAGAAAGCCATTTCAATAGTTTGATTACTGATTTTCCGGATGTAAATATACATTAGCGTTGAACAAATGATCCGGCACGACACAAATGTGTGTTGAGGAAATATCCATATATCAATTGTTTGAGTATCAAGCACAAAAGTACGTTACAGTGGCATCTTACATATTCGGCTTGCGGTGAAATCTTTTGCAGATTTTGCTCTGTTCGATAATCTCACAAAATATATAGTTATTTCATTGTCGTCCTTTTTTCCACCAACTCGGATGCGCTGTGGGCTTGGAAAGTTCGGTGTGTCTGTTGGTGTATTTCGGGTGTGTACCAAGGCCCCATCGACGAACAAGCTCACAGCATGCTGGGTAGAGTCGTAGCTGAGGGCATAGTGGTGCATTTCGTGGAAGACATCAACACCCTCTGGTACTTGCAAATCTTTGACCACCCATTTTTCTTCGCATCCTGAATTCGACCTACGCTTCACACACAGATCGAAACCAATCGTTCCGTCTTCTGCTACCATGGGCATCCAAAACGAATCTTTCATTGACAGATATGGTTTAGGTGAATGAGGATTGGAATTAGCGACAACCTCAATTGTGAAACTCTGCATCTCCAGTGTTTGTGGGTGTTTCAATGTTAGATCCGTGTTGCCAGGGAATGTTAACCCGAAATAACCTCCACCGAGAGCTTGGGGTGTAGGATCTCCGTTCATTTCGGCGCGCCAACCTTGTCCGACAAGTGCAATAGTGTCGCTGTTCTGGGTAAACTCCACCAGAAGCACTGTGTCGTTACTGGCCTTGGTACACGTGTAGGGGGTCACTGCAACATGTCAAACAAGAACAATATCACTACACGGGGTACACGTGTAAGGGGTCACTGCAACATGTCAAACAAGAACCATATCACTACACGGGGTCCACGTGTGGGGGATCACTGCAACATGTCAAACAAGAACAATATCACTACACGGGGTACACGTGTAAGGGGTCACTGCAACATGTCAAACAAGAACCATATCACTACACGGGGTACACGTGTAGGGGATCACTGCAACATGTCAAACAAGAACAATATCACTACACGGGGTCCACGTGTAGGGGATCACTGCACCATGTCAAACAAGAACAATATCACTGCACGGGGTCCACGTGTAGGGGATCACTGCACCATGTCAAACAAGAACAATATCACTGCACGGGGTACACGTGTAGGGGGTCACTGCAACATGTCAAACAAGAACCATATCACTACACGTGTGGTTGGTCACTGCAACATGTCAAACAATTAACAATATCACTACAAGGGGTACACGTGTGGGGGTCACTGCAACATGTCATATAATAGCAATATCACTGCACGAACAGTTACAGATATTTATATTACTTGGAGTGTTGGGATTGTTTCAGTGCGGGCGTGCGTGAGTGTGCATGTACGCGTGTGGCTGTGTGTGTGCGTGCGAGCACGCGGCTGTCTATATGTATTACAACATCGCAGATAGTTACATTTCACGTCGTCTGGGGCTACGACACGGAACATGTAGGCCGATATGACAACGGCTAGCAGTGCGCCCACGCCGGGGAATGGCGCCATCTGAAACATATAACCATACACGTATAACAAATCGTTATCTTCCGGCTTGTCGTTTGGAAAGAGCGATATGTGTCCGTGCATCTACCCACTTTCGTGACCTAAACGTGAATTCAGAATTGTGGGTTTTGGAGAGTTGAATGTCTGAAGAGTGTGGATTTATAAAGGTCCTGAATAATCAACCTATGGGATTGCACATCTGTCGGGGAACTGCACCCATTTATGCATTTGTCATAACACCACACAACTCTTATTAATAACTAACACTAATAATTACAAGTAGGGTATGTCAGTAATAGTTTTACTATTGTTATTGTTATTACTAGTATTATTATTCTTATAAGTAAATAAAAAAACTATATAGTGTTATTATTTATCGTTAACACAGTAATGAGTAATAAGTAATGAGAATCATTGCTTGTACAAGTATCGTTGGGAGAGCTCCATGACGTTAACATTATCCTGTCTGGTGAATAGTTAACACTTTAAACAGGTCTTGGTACTAGCCAGGTCCTAGCATTTCGAGGTCTGTGCGTAACTAGCGCAGTGGGATGCCGACCAGTGGAGAATTCGTATCGATTTGACACAACGAAAACAACCTGCTACATCAGCTACACCGTGTTATCCCCGCGTATGCAACACACATGGTCGACCTCGGCTCAGTACTCATACATCGTGTGTATGTGTCTAGATTTGACATCGGACACCGACCATGTGGCACTACGCACGTCGATATCTCCGTTCGACGTGGACATGGCATTGAGGCTAGCGCGTGTTCAAAATCGATCGAAGGACCAAAGCGTTGGTGTCAGGGATCTAGTTTGTGAACTAGGCCGTGATGTGCGATTAGATCTACATTACTGTGTACTATATTAGAGAGGAAGGCTAGAAGCAACATGGAAGTTGCTGTTTTTACCATATTCGTGATCTTCGCCGTATTCGCCGGTTTATATCACTCTCCGTTGTTTACAAAACCATCGCAACAGCTCTGGTAACCAGCAGACTTGATTACTGCAATTCCATCCTTTACAATACCGCAAACAAGGATATAGCCAAACTTCAGCGTGTCCAAAATTGTTTAGCAAGAGTAGTCACGCGTTCTCCTCGTTTTTTTCTCGCTCAGTGCCGCTTCTAAAATCATTGCATTGGCTCCCTGTGCACTATCGCATAATTTTTAACATTTGTACAATAGCCTATCAAGCACTCTCATCTACACAACCAGCATATCTAAATTCAATGCTAACCCCAGCAAGAAACTCCAGACAGCTACGCTCAACCAGTAGTAACCCTCTTTACATCCCTCGGGTGAAAACGAATGCCGGGACCCGAGCTTTCTCGGTTGCCGCACCAACGGTGTGGAATTCGCTTCCTGCCAGTGTTAAATCAGAAGGTAATATAGTTTCATTCCGCCGACGCCTAAAAACCTATCTCTTTAATGCTGCCTATCTTCGTTAGCCTCCTAGCTTCTTCAGCCATCCATTGACGACTCACGCATTGTTTTCGATTACGAGTTTGCTTAATCCCTTGGTTTTGTCGCGCCACTGAGCTCGATCTTCGAGGATATTGGCGCTAAAGAAGTGATTATTATTATTATTATTATTATTATTATTATTATTATTATTATTATTATTATTATTATTATTATTATTATTATTATTATTATTATTATTAGTAGTAGTAGTAGTAGTAGTAGTAGTAGTAGTAGTATTAGTATTAGTAGTATTAGTATTAGTATTAGTATTAGTATTAGTATTAGTATTAGTATTAGTATTAGTATTAGTATTAGTATTAGTATTAGTATTAGTATTAGTATTAGTATTAGTATTAGTATTAGTATTAGTAGTATTAGTATTAGTATTAGTATTAGTATTAGTATTAGTATTAGTATTAGTATTAGTATTAGTATTAGTATTAGTATTAGTATTAGTATTAGTATTAGTATTAGTATTAGTATTAGTATTAGTATTAGTATTAGTATTAGTATTAGTATTAGTATTAGTATTAGTATTAGTATTAGTATTAGTATTAGTATTAGTATTAGTATTAGTATTAGTATTAGTATTAGTATTAGTATTAGTATTAGTATTAGTATTAGTATTAGTATTAGTATTAGTATTAGTATTAGTATTAGTATTAGTATTAGTATTAGTATTAGTATTAGTATTAGTATTAGTATTAGTATTAGTATTAGTATTAGTATTAGTATTAGTATTAGTATTAGTATTAGTATTAGTATTAGTATTAGTATTAGTATTAGTATTAGTATTAGTATTAGTATTAGTATTAGTATTAGTATTAGTATTAGTATTAGTATTAGTATTAGTATTAGTATTAGTATTAGTATTAGTATTAGTATTAGTATTAGTATTAGTATTAGTATTAGTATTAGTATTAGTATTAGTATTAGTATTAGTATTAGTATTAGTATTAGTATTAGTATTAGTATTAGTATTAGTATTAGTATTAGTATTAGTATTAGTATTAGTATTAGTATTAGTATTAGTATTAGTATTAGTATTAGTATTAGTATTAGTATTAGTATTAGTATTAGTATTAGTATTAGTATTAGTATTAGTATTAGTATTAGTATTAGTATTAGTATTAGTATTAGTATTAGTATTAGTATTAGTATTAGTATTAGTATTAGTATTAGTATTAGTATTAGTATTAGTATTAGTATTAGTATTAGTATTAGTATTAGTATTAGTATTAGTATTAGTATTAGTATTAGTATTAGTATTAGTATTAGTATTAGTATTAGTATTAGTATTAGTATTAGTATTAGTATTAGTATTAGTATTAGTATTAGTATTAGTATTAGTATTAGTATTAGTATTAGTATTAGTATTAGTATTAGTATTAGTATTAGTATTAGTATTAGTATTAGTATTAGTATTAGTATTAGTATTAGTATTAGTATTAGTATTAGTATTAGTATTAGTATTAGTATTAGTATTAGTATTAGTATTAGTATTAGTATTAGTATTAGTATTAGTATTAGTATTAGTATTAGTATTAGTATTAGTATTAGTATTAGTATTAGTATTAGTATTAGTATTAGTATTAGTATTAGTATTAGTATTAGTATTAGTATTAGTATTAGTATTAGTATTAGTATTAGTATTAGTATTAGTATTAGTATTAGTATTAGTATTAGTAGTATTATTAGTATTATTATTAGTATTATTATTAGAATTATTATTAGTATTATTATTAGTATTATTATTAGTATTATTATTAGTATTAGTATTAGTATTAGTATTATTATTAGTATTATTATTAGTATTATTATTAGTATTATTATTAGTATTATTATTAGTATTATTATTAGTATTATTATTAGTATTATTATTAGTATTATTATTAGTATTATTATTAGTATTATTAGTATTATTAAGATGTAGGCCTAGAGACGAAGACATAAAGTCGGCAATGGTAAACCGAGGGACCTGGAGAAGGACAGTTGATGCCACAAATGTTTGACTCCAGCGGCCGTCATGAACGAGGGAACGAGGGAGTGAGCGAGTGAGTGACTGAATGAGCGAGTGAGTAAACGGCCGACATGGGTGAATGACCGAGTGAGTGACTTGTCGGTCGTTGGTGGTTGTCCTTTGTTCAATGAGTTTGATTAGGTACGTCTGCATGAAGTTTTGCTGAGGATTTTTCATTACCATTTATTACAGGAGTAAAAATTTAAATAATAATTACTATTATTATCATTATTATTACCATTGTTATAATTATTATTATATGGCTTGTATTGTGCCTCAATTCTTGGAAACCAAGCAAAGAGGCGCATCAATACAAAAGAGTTAATCGAGTCAATAAACAGTAGTGAATATGTTGAATAGATAAGCCTGAGAGCTATGGTAAATAGGCGACGTTGTACAGGTGTGTTTTTAAATGACGGCCGAATTTAGGCTCACTTTCAACTGTTCTAACACTTGATGGAAGCATATTCCGAAGACTAGGCTACGGAAAGAGACCCTAGTCCCAATATTGGTGTTGACTTTAGAGACAAAATGTAAATCAGAACTAGGTGGATAATCCAATAAGAAGAGAACAGGTTTTATATAAATCGTCATATATCACCGCTTTATATCATATTCAAAATGTTCAAATGATTCCAAGATTTTCTATAATGGACTTAACATTTCAAAGGAAATTTCAAATGCAGAAAGAGACATTCTGAAGAACACAAATATATACGGGCGCAGATGGGCATGTACACGCGCTCACGCATCGATACACACGTGCACAGTATATTATATACACGCGCAGATTGCATATACACCCGCGCGTACACATACAATGCATATGAACGCACTCGTATACACACACACACACACACATATATATATATACACACATATATATATATATATATATATATATATATATATATATATATATATATATATCGCACATGCATTAACATCCGCGTACACACACGGAAACAGACACACTCATACATCACGCATACGCATATATACACGCGCGCATAAACACAAAATACATACGCATGAACTCGAACTCGAACTCGAACTCGAACGCGAACGCGAACGCGAACGCGAACGCGAACGCGAACGCGAACGCGAACGCGAACGCGAACGCGAACGCGAACGCGAACGCGAACGCGAACGCGAACGCGAACGCGAACGCGAACGCGAACGCGAACGCGAACGCGAACGCGAACGCGAACGCGAACGCGAACGCGAACGCGAACGCGAACGCGAACGCGAACGCGAACGCGAACGCGAACGCGAACGCGAACGCGAACGCGAACGCGAACGCGAACGCGAACGCGAACGCGAACGCGAACGCGAACGCGAACGCGAACGCGAACGCGAACGCGAACGCGAACGCGAACGCGAACGCGAACGCGAACGCGAACGCGAACGCGAACGCGAACGCGAACGCGAACGCGAACGCGAACGCGAACGCGAACGCGAACGCGAACGCGAACGCGAACGCGAACGCGAACGCGAACGCGAACGCGAACGCGAACGCGAACGCGAACGCGAACGCGAACGCGAACGCGAACGCGAACGCGAACACCACGCACATGCATATACACGAATACACACGCACGCATCCGTATATATACACAACACACATACAAACGCACAAACCAAATGCGCGCGCAAACACACTTACACCCATTGACTTATCACTGAATTTATAGGAAGACACATAAACATCAAAACATGTTGCAGTAGGTGGTTGATATTGCAAAATATTTGCCGGCAAAGTCAACGGCAACCACGGGGTCTGATATGGATTGTCTGATGTGGATTGTTGAAGCCAGTTATGTTCAACCACTGTGGCCGACATGAGTGAGTGATTGAATAAATGAGTGGATGAGTGATGCAATATTAATCAAGTTGGTATATATCTACTGCATATCAACCAACCCCATGTTGCGAATGTTGAATATTTGACACATACCAGATGCACCTGAACTATAATATACATACACACACACGAATGTAGGTACGCACGCACGCGCACAGATACGTACATATACACACAGGGTTAATTCAGAATCGGCATTGATGCAATGAAACACGGGAACAATCACAGGCCAAACACATCACCTTCTATCTGCAATAAATGTCGCCATGAATTCAATACCACAGCGCCACAGTACATTTTATATAATACCATTCCTATTTGGCCAGTTTCTACGCCTACACGGCTGTGCGGTCACCACTGGAAAGAATAGCGAAATGTCACGCAAAGTGCATCACTAGACAACGTAGCATAACACGCATAAAGAACGCATACACAAAACATAGAGATGATAACCATCCAGTGTATTATATGGCTACTGAACATAATACAAATGCTGGGAGCAATAATTGTTCGCATATTTTAAGGAACGATTCCCAGAGATAAATAACACGTTGTAGATTCACACGTGCACATTATATTATGCTATGCTATGCTATGCTATGCTATGCTATGCTATGCTATGCTATGCTATGCTATGCTATGCTATGCTATGCTATGCTATGCTATGCTATGCTATGCTATGCTATGCTATGCTATGCTATGCTATGCTATTATATTATATATACGCGCGCAGATAGCACATGCACAGGCACATACATATGCACGCGCGAGCGCGCGCAAGCGCACACGCTCGTGAACACATGCATACAATATACACACGAACTCGTACACATACACCACATACGCGCATACATACACGCACACATACACAATACACATGCATCATGCACACGCATACACATACTCACGCACTTGCATTCACAGAAACGCACCCGCATACACAACACACACAAGACACACAACACACATACACAACACACACACACACACAAACACACACACACACACACACACACACACACACACACACACACACCACACACCACACACAACACACACAACACACACAACACACACAACACACACAACACACACACACACACACACACACACACACACACACACACACACACACACACCCACACCCATCACAAGTGACAATTACCAGAAAAAATGACATGTTATGCACTTGCAATTTTCAGCGGGCGTTGGTCATTTAATATCAGACCTTGATTGCTAGACTATTATTAGCCTATATACTAATGGGACGAGAAAGGAAAGATGGTGAAGGTTAAACACAAACCTACGTCAAAGAAAAAAGTCCTTCTTTTATCATGATTTCTGCTGATGATTATGCGTTAATGAAGTAAGTATGCGCGAAATCGGACGGGACACTGGTTACACTGGCAGGCGTAGCGACGCGTAAGAATAGCCAAGTTGGTTGTCTTCGGTGACGTGTCACTACGAATACAATATGATGTTCACGATCTGCACCTAGATCATATATTTATGCCTTGTACTAAATCGAAATGGAATAAGAAAACGTGACTACAAAAATCATTAAATAAATCAAATAAGTCACTTAACCTTCACTAATCCCGTTACTAGAAGCGATACTAGTATTAGTAACTTATTATCACCCATTCTGTTTACGGCCGCGCTCAATCTCGCTTCTGGCATACCACGTGATCGAGAATCATGTCACTTCCATCATTTTCAAAGGCTAAACCATTGTCACTCGTTTTACTTTATATTTCGGACACATACACGGCGCAATAGACAAATAGGAACTGGCAACCAATGAAGACTGAACAGAACTGGTGAGACGTGAACTTTTCTGCCGGTCCCAGCAATGAGCCGCGCCGCAGAATTCTCGACCATCTGTAGGTTATGTAGCAGTCGCAGGCAAGCCTTAAAATAGCGCATTGAGGTATTCTATGCGAGATATCACTTAGGCATTAGATCTTAGGTTTTAGGTGGTTTATCTCCAAACAGCCCAAACTTGGACTAACGCAAGAGTTGTCCTTCTCTCTAGAATTAGTGAGTCCACTACAGGTTACACATTTACCCCCTGTGTGGGATATTTTACTTCCCCTGGCATAGACACCAGATAGAAGGGACCACCGGCTTTTAGTGTCTCTTCCGAAAGACACAGGCAAATGTGGGGTAAACGAAATTGTCAAAGTTTCGAAACGGCGGCAGGTGGGATTGAACGAACCACCGTCCCCTCGATTGATAGTCCGGCGCTCTACCACGCGACCACCGCTCTCACCGCATGGAATATTGTATTCATAATAAAATGGACATGTTTGTTTTCCCACATAACCACTTGTGCGTCTATTTATGAAATAAATCGAAAAGAAAATAGTAATTGGTTAGATTGGCGATGCTCAAACCACTTCTCTCATTGCAGTACGCAGTGCTCTGGTTTTCGAACAAGTGCATTCATTATGTCCCATAAATTAATACGTTTCTCTCACCTACATGTTGAAGTGTATAGCATAAAATATTTACGCTTCAATTCCCATTTGATAAAATAAAATGAAAGCTCTTTTGACACCACCTGTCCCTGCGGAATAGACTAAGTGATGGGTGCGAAATGAACAAGAGGTAACAATAGGTTGTGTTAGTGATATAATAGTATTAACACACAAACGCGCGCACACACGCACGCACGCACGCCCACGCTAAGGATGGGACGAATATGGAATTTCATTCGAATCGAATATCGAATCGAATATCCTCGAAATTTCGAATACTAATCGAATATCGAATCGAATACGAATACGAAAATTCAGTGGCTACAAATTCGATTACTGAAAACGACTTCTTACAGCCGCCAAACTTATCCGCACATATGTTACGTTAATATGCACACACTAGCTTACACAATAAAATCATCTACATTCCTGTAAAGAATAAAATTACGAAAACAACTCGCGCAAACCTCGACATGATGTACGCGGAGCTCGGCGGTTACGGTAACATCGATAATCTATCGCAGGCGTCGCAATACCGATATTATGGTAAGCTATACGCGTAGCCACAATCGAAGGCAATGACACCGCGTTGCCGGTGAGTTTTATGCGAGTTTGTTTTGTGAAGTTTATTCGTTTAAGTAATGTTACTGATTTTATTTTGTAATCTAGTGTGTATATACGAATACATATATGTAAGGACTAGTTTGGCGGTTGTATTCTTTTTCATGGTTAAGTCAGAAAGTGAAAGATCGCCCGGAACCGATTTTGCGGCGGAGGCCATGAAAGAAAATATTCGAGCGATATTCGTTTATAGCTGCGAATTTTCGAATTTCAAATCGAATCGAATAGCGAGAAAACGTTAGAATATTCGACATTTCGAATACGAATCAAATATTCGCATACACAAACACACCCGCACACACATACATATACACACACACACACACACACACACACACACACACACACACACACACACACACACACACACACACACACACACATATATATATATATATATATATATATATATATATATATATACGCACACACATACAAAAACACACCCGCACACACACACACACTATATATATATATATATATATATATATATATATATATATATATATATATATATATATATATATATATATATATTATAATGTTATATATGATAAAATAGTAACCGATACACATTTTAATTATTCAGCTTGGAGCACAAACAGACCACCGTAATCGCTTAGGCATATCACCTACTCAACTCGTAACAAAAGAAAAACAATTTTTGGCCAGTAGGTTAATGTTCTGTTATACCCGTCGAGCTAGCAATTATTGTCCTATGTACAAAACTAATAGTGATTATATAAGTAACTGCGCACACTGAACACACAACCATCCCACACCATTATAGATTAATTGGTGCGTATTAATCCGCAGGCGAGGTGCCCTCGAATCGGAAACCAAGACCGGGGTGCCGACAACTGGAACGGGGTATACCCTCGCCTGGGCGCCATATCTGGATCGCCGATGTGACGATCAACTTACCCACCAAGTGGATAAAGTCATAGTAAAATCCACTGTTTTTTTTCTTCTGTTGTAGCAATTACAGTTTCAATAGATTTTGATAACCGACATGCGTGCAAAGATATTTGAGTGCAGCCTGCACGTTAACACGCTTTTTTAATCTCAGGAGCCGTTTATAACGTATGCCTTGCTAAATGTGGCATTTATGAGACCCCCATCCCATCGAAACGCTTTGAAATGTTGGCATGCCCCATAACAGTTATATCTTTTTACAAACACGCTAATTTATTATGCATAGGTCAATGCTACATGCGTTACCTATGTGTACGTACTGAAACTCACGAGTAGTACCGAGGTATGTTGAAGTAGTTATCGACAGTAATACAAATTGCCTACAATTGTGGCTGCTGATAGTGCAATGGTTGTTGATAAATGATTGATAAGGGACGCTAAATTCCATGGCTTGTACTAATTAATGGTCGGGTCCGATTTCGCCTACGACTATTGCGGTTACGATTTTTTTTTATCCTACACATAACTATTTCCTGCCTTTTTTCGAATGGCAAACGACAAAACGTGTTCTTTATAACATGGATAGTAAAACAAATGTTAAAGTGCACACACTTGGTTTGTTCTGTGAATTTCATTTTATAGTAGTAGTCAGGAGTGAGAATTGGTAAGAGATTATTGTTGGACATAAATGTTCGTTGGGGTCTCACTACATACTCCTGCACCGGTTTAATCACGGCCTATGTACAAGCGTCTTTGCATCGCTAACTTGGGGCTACTAAGGAAAAATCGGGCGTAACAACGTAGTATGAATATCCAATAAAAGAAAGATTAGTTTGCAGCAAATAAAGCGAGAAAGGCGTTTTGCTATCAACTTGCCTTTGGATATTCATATTTGTGTTTGTTTCTTATTGCTGTGATTTTTTAAATACGTACATTATATTTGGTTTACTTCCAGACATAATTGATTGTATATTAAAACTTATATACCGACCCATGCTTCGTTTAATCATACACCTTGGTTGCTTAATATTTTGGCCGCAGAAACGATACATGCTGACCACTGCATCACCATAATTCTATTAACGCTTTTATATAAACAAAACACACATACGTCGTCAGAAGAAAACATTGTGAAACTGTTCTACAAATAATGACTTCTATTAATGTGGGCAGGGACAAAGGACAATTAATTGACTTTGCTATGACGACAACTTTGCTTTCCATATGATTTATTCAGCAAGTCTGTTTCTAAACATATTCGTGCGGATCCGGATTATATAAACTAATTAACGGAGGTATTCAACGGGATCAAGAGTTTTCACAGACAAAAACGGGCGGGTCACGGGGGGAAAGGGTTATCAAAGACCGGATATATATATATATATATATATATATATATATATATATATATATGTATATGTATATGTATATGTATATGTATATGTATATGTATATGTATATGTATATGTATATGTATATGTATATGTATATGTATATGTATATGTATATGTATATGTATATGTATATGTATATGTATATGTATATGTATATGTATATGTATATGTATATATATATATATATATATATATATATATATATATATATATATATATATATATATATACTTATCTCTATATATGTATTTATATACATAATATATATATATATATATATATATCCTATACACATGTATATATATATATATATATACATATGTATAATATTATATATATATATAATATATATATATATATATATATATATATAGATATAGATATAGATATAGATATAGATATAGATATAGATATAGATATAGATATAGATATAGATATAGATATAGATATAGATATAGATATAGATATAGATATAGATATAGATATATTATATTATATCCTCCGGTAGCTACATTGTGCAGATGAACGGCAATGGTAGAGAACGAGGAAGCAGTTCTCCCACTTGCAACAAATTGGGTGGAGGAAGGCTATGGTCAGTAGACACGGACTGAATATTAGTTTGGAAAAGACGGCGGAACTCCGGGGGGGGGGGGGGAGGGGGGGGGGCCGAAAGACAAACATGAAGAAACTAATACAAAAAGACAAGTGTGTATGCCTTGACGGAGAAATACGCGAGTTCAGATAAGGAAATTCGTAGGACAAACACATTGGCACACGCTTGGAGCTGAAGGTGGGTGGGAGATAGGCGCGTATCGCGCAAGCGTCAACTTTCACTGGCAAGCGTCAACTATTTCGCGCTACAATAAACTAATCGGTGGTTTAGTTCGTTAACTTCGAAACGATTTATTTAGTCACTAACAGTACACCATTATTCCATTATTCCATTATTCCATTATTCCATTATTCCATTATTCCATTATGCATGCAGTATAGTTTTGTGACGCATGCAAGGCATAATGTGGGTAAAAATAATTTATCCACACATTTAGTTAACATCCGTATCAAAACGGAGTACGGCCGTATCACTTAAACAAACCGGTACAATTCGTATCGGATACGGGTAATCAGTATCATATGGCATGTCAGCGATCTGAACATTACAACTAACAGAACACCGCGACACGTATGAACGTACCTTTACATTGTAATATACAACAGAACAGCTGACTCATTGTTGCTCGTAAAAAAGAAATAGCTCATTAGTAATTACTAAATCAACTATTTCCCGTTAACGAGACAATTATATACGTATCCTAACATTCGCTTGGTACATTTTCATAGCCATGTTGCTGTCTTTTCAAACGAATCAAACTTTTTCACCGAGGCAGCTACATCGCTGAGAGAATGCACTTAGAAAATGGTAAGATAGGTGTAACTCACATGTTTTTGTCAAATGGGTTTAGCCTTTTTTAAAGTCAACAATGAATACAAACAATTCGGCACGTACCTTGACACGTAAACGTAGCGGGAAACGCTTGCTCGTCACATTTTTGCCACGTCCGACGGGGTCTCCGTCTGTCGTTGTTATGGAAAAGAGGGCGGGGCTTAGCCACACCTCACATGCGGTGATAACGTCATTGTAAATTTGTAATGTGTCCATCACGATGTGTCCGTTATATCCTCCACTAACTGCTAGTGCCTAGAGAGGCCATCCCTCCTAGCCGTTCGCTGTGTTGTGTTGAAAGTGGGTTTTGGGTAATGTTTTATGGGAAATATCTTAAAGACGTCGATTGTCGGAAATTAAAAAAATAAAAAGGTAAGTTCCTATCGCAGCATTCAGTCCTCAGGATTGCTCAAAGCGCTTTACTCTTTATATCCCTGGCAGACCTGTTCAATCAAACCCCATCTGAACTACTCTGGAAAGCATCCAGCCATGCTGCAATTAATGCGCGAATATTACTCGTACAAATGTCCACCACTGTCTAGAGCCAGGTAAACAGAAGGCAATCACCATGGCGTTTGTAGTATTGTCGATCTTTTTTAAATGCAATTTTCGCAGTTATAAAATTGTAACCATCTTTAAGCAAAGTCATGCCGCATTCCGTCCAACGCAAATTGACAAAATATGCGACACGAACCAAATGGCAACCATCACGTGACCTGAAGAACACTTACAGAATAGAGTCGTAAATAAAATATTGCAGAATACACCTTGTTATATTTATGACGGACAAATAGTTGTGCTCATTCCTCTTTATGACACTAAGCGGAAAGTTTTGTGTAGACCTAAGCAATCAGCAAGTGAGAAAAGTCGTTATGTGGACCAAAGAAACAATGGTCTACTTAAAACAAATGAAGGTAGGGCTGTGTACACTGAACCAGGTAGAACCCAGTGATCAGAATGAGTAAATTACTGAACTGAATTCGGCCTACATTGATGAGTCATCTGCAATCGGCTCGTGGAGCGACATATATATTTAATAATTTTGCTTTGACTTGAATGCAAGGTCACCAAGGACGATCAATTAGCGATACTGTCATTGCTACAAATTGACGTTGCTGTGCAGAGGTCTGTGACCAGGAACTAAATTCCGAAGTCCGAAGTCCACGCCCAGTGAGGTCGGATGTCAGTAAGTGCCCAACAACTGTCAGTCGACAAATCACGCACAATGGATCACACGCCCGTCACTAATGGCTTGAGCCCACACCAATGTAAATGGTTATATTTTATTTACATCGCTACGGGAGCTATGGTACAGTAGGGTTTTCAGCGTTTTCAGTGTGTGTGTGTGTGTGTGTGTGTGTGTGTGTGTGTGTGTGTGTGTGTGTCGTGCGTGCGTGTGTGTGTGTGTGTGTGTGTGTGTGTGTGTGTGTGTGTGTGTGTGTGTGTGTGTGTGTGCGTGTGTATGCGTGCGTGCGTGCCCGTATGCTTTACAACGTTGAATGTTAACCCAGATTTGTAGCGCAGTGGCTCAGTGATTAGAACTACAGACTCGTCTAAAAAAATCCTGTGCTGGCGTGTCAAATCTTCGGCAAGTCTGTTCACTCTAAATTGCTCCAGCTGACTCTTTTGTATGAATGAATATCTAGCTGTAGATATTCGTGTACGAATATAGTCTTCGCGTGTTAATTGCAGCGTAGTTGGATATTTCCCAGAGAAGGTGAGATACTGTTCGATTGAATCCTTACCACTGGACACTGCAAGCTCTACATACGAATCTACCTGTACATAATTTTGTTATTATATCTACTGTTGATAGTATCATTTTATGTATACATATAGAGTAGTGTCGTCTGGACAATGTTAATTTTATTGCGCATTAACACGACATGACATTGTACTTAAATTCGACCCCAATACCCCAATACCCAATACTTACCCCTCGAGGTGGATAAGTAACCTTAATCAACACCTCAAGACAGGGAAGAGAAACTGATGAACGCAGCAGAAGAGAAGCGGATACGCAGTAAGGAGCGCAGCAACTACAGCCAGATGCGACGCTGGTCCAACCAAGCAGACAGCCAGTACAGTTAGGATGGTCAGCCATGGCAGAAGGAGCCTACTACTATACCCTGTGCTCAATACAGTTAAATGTTGTTAATCCAAATATAATGTAACTGCATCGGATTTTCTAAACATGACTAGTAAACACGTCTAAGGCTTATCAAAAAATGTGCGTGTTTCGTTAATCCGATAAACTCATAAATCGGCGAACTCAAATACCGGGCCGCATGGGCGTCGTAAATCCATCGGTCAACCTTTAGGGACGCCCGGCATCCAAATCCCGTTTGGCCGCTGGTCGTGTTTGGGCCGCTGTTTGTCCAAAAACCAGGGGTGCGATTTTGGGCTGTGCAATACTCGCGCCAATGAAACACACCTGACTGCGTTCACCATCAGTGGGACCAAATGCTGGATGACTACTAACCCATATAATTGCAAAATAAGCAAAAACAATTAATTACCATATACGTTTTACTGGTGATTAGTGACCACTTCTGAATATGAAAAAGACCTGCGCATAGAGGCCAGTACATTGTGTAAGTTGCACAGACAGGGGGATATGACGAATTGAAAATTACAAAGTTCAACACGTTCGCCCGACACGATTTCCATAACAATGGACATAGTCGATGTCCTTCTTGTCGGCTGTGTGTCATTGTTCACGTGAAGTTGATTGAGACGTTGTCTGGTTCAACTTCACTCCTCTTCGGACAACGCGCTCTAGGTACTGCGAGTACGCTGTCCTTACTCTCTGGCCGACTTCGATTGATCTACGCGAGTATCTCGAGTAAAACGAGTAACAATCGAACATCCAAGATCACTTGCTCACGTGACCCTTCTTGACATAGATAAAGAAGGTTAATACCCGAGGCAATCTCTGTTTGGAGAGGATTCACTCGAGTAACTCACGTCATTAGCAGTGACACCCAATAGGGAACGTAGGCTACTACTACTACACATGAAAGTAATTAAACATTACACGACACAATCATTTAAATATGCATTAAAGTCACTACATTCTGTGAATTTAAAATTTAGGTCAAAAAGATGAACATCACAATTTGCACACCGAACAACTGATTACTATATTTAATGTATTGATATAACGGGTTTTCTCCGTGATCACGATCATCGCTGTTCAATTGGATTACTCTCGTGGTACCGGTTACCACGTTATGGTTACGCGAGTAACTCGGGTAGGCCGATTGAAGTCGGCCTCTATTACACGCACAATAACAAGCTGAATTGGTCCTTCTGCGACACGTTGGATAGGAGTGACGGTCAAGTCTTTAAAATCTTGAAGGAAAAGTAATCATCAACACATTTTGCTTGTAAAGTAGTATAGCAGTTATGGAACATATTCTTCATGGCTACAAGATGTGGATATTTTGTAAGATATTAACGTTGGACCATAACTTTAGAAACGTGCGACGTTACAACTCATCAGTCATAGATACTGGTCACGTACTGGTGTCACGTATGATGGCTCATCCACAACCAAATTATCCCGCAGAAACCTGAGCCATCACACGTGACCTATAGCTGATGGGTTGAAACGTTGTACGTTTCAAAAGCTATGCGACATTGTAAGTCAATTTCTTACAAAGTAGCATACCAGTTGTCTTCGAGAGGAGCTCTCATGTTTGTTTAGTTATCAGCTATCGGGTTTCCTACGTGGTGAATTGGTCGGATTGTCGTGGTTCGCTTTTCTCTGTCTACGGGACACATCAGTTTATCGGCAAACACCGCTCTTGCCATACTTTAAGTGATCCTCACAACTGTTAATGTTATCACATATATATACAAGTAGTAGTTAAAATTGGATGATAAATAATTTTCAAAATTAAAACTAAATGCATTCTACATAAGGGCCAATATATGAAATAGTAAAATAAAATAATAAAACATACATTACATTACTACTGATTCCTCAGTGTGCAAAATAAATAAAAGCATATGATACATAATAAACCAAAAATACCATAATTAAAATGTAATAAAAGTATTTATTTTAAAATGATAACAACAATAATAACAACTGCATAACGGATGGGTAAATGCATTTGATTAAAATCCACATGATCACATCACAGAAACACAGATAATAATAAAGTCCACGCAAAGACACCAACACACGAGCCTTGCCTTCGACAACTATACCGAGTCGTAATCGTGTATGGACCCCGCACCTTGTGCCGCGGATGTCGAGTGTAAAGCCGGGTAGACGCCAGCGGTATGCCGGGTAGTCGATTCGACGCCTATGCCGGGGTCCAACGTGTCAGGTGTATAGAGGTTATTAATACGCATTTAATTTCGTTCAAATTGTCACATAGCAACAATCCTAACTACTGGTGAAATAATCAATAGTATAACTATATAAATGAATACAAATATGAATGGCGGTTTATATTAATGTTTCATTTACATGGCCAGCAGCCGTGTATTCCGCAAAGCACTCAATTTGGCAATTTATTGATCTAGAAATGTCAGCGTCGGTGGACTGCTTTTTAGTAGGTACTTTCAGCCACGCAGGGCTCAGTTGAACCATCCGGTGATCGATTTTCATCAAGTGACGCGAACATTAGGGAGGGAGGGAGGGAGGGAGGGAGGGAGGGAGGGAGGGAGGGAGGGAGGGAGGGAGGGAGGGAGGGAGGGAGGGAGGGAGGGAGGGAGGGAGGGAGGGAGGGAGGGAGGGAGGGAGGGAGGGAGGGAGGGAGGGAGGGAGGGAGGGAGGGAGGGAGGGAGGGAGGGAGGGAGGGAGGGAGGGAGGGAGGGAGGGAGGGAGGGAGGGAGGGAGGGAGGGAGGGAGGGAGGGAGGGAGGGAGGGAGGGAGGGAGGGAGGGAGGGAGGGAGGGAGGGAGGGAGGGAGGGAGGGAGGGAGGGAGGGAGGGAGGGAGGGAGGGAGGGAGGGAGGGAGGGAGGGAGGGAGGGAGGGAGGGAGGGAGGGAGGGAGGGAGGGAGGGAGGGAGGGAGGGAGGGAGGGAGGGAGGGAGGGAGGGAGGGAGGGAGGGAGGGAGGGAGGGAGGGAGGGAGGGAGGGAGGAAAACATTATTTGTAACAGATCTATTTGATGAAGAGCTAATACCCGCTGGTTTTTTGCTCGATCGCGCAACATCTACACAGGCTAAGCATTAGCCGCTAATGCTAAATGACGCTGCTATCCGTGAAGTTATAGCCACGGATGACGCACAAGACACCACTTGGTACACAAGGATGCTGAGCGCCTCCAGGCTCGTTTTGTTTGACCCAGAAAGATCCGCGTCGTCCCAGGACCAGATAAAACGACGGGCGAATCGACGAGGCCAGCCTAATGCGCCGTAAATGTTTGTTTGAGGTTGATACGCTTGCAGGCATCACTCAGCTACAAGTGACACGGATCGATACGGACGCCTGGCGGTTGCCGGGAGACGTCAGCCACCACTTCAAGGGACGCGGGGCTAAATTCCGGTGCATCTAGTGCGCTATGTGAGCACTTGTCCGTGCTGCGTCGCTCTTGGATAGTGCAACGTAGCGCCTAGCTCCTGTCCTATATACTGTGGGACAACGCATAATATCGTCGCGTTGTAAGGTTATTTGTAACACGATTTAGGCCTAAGTACTAACTACACGTGAGTCTACTCATTCCATTTATGACATGATTCAATGCAGATTACCATAATGGCAAATACAAAACAATATACAGGGTTTCCTATTAAACATCTAACGTACGTCATTGTAAGCGTCATTGAAACTGAGTCCCGATGTACTTCGAAGTGTGGCTTTGTTGATAATGGAGGGAAAGGGAAAGGGAAAGAGACTGAGTGTGTGTGTGTGTGTGTGTGTGTGTGTGTGTGTGTGTGTGTGTGTGTATGCGTGTGTGCGTGAGTGCATGCGTGTGTGCGTGCATGTGCAATTTGATTTGAGAGTCTCAATACTCAAGGGAGACTGGAAACGGAATTGTTGAAGCCCCAAGAGCTCGACAATGGTTCAACACCACCCGCTCCCGCGTCCTACACGGACATCTTAAGCCAAAGACCTGAACTCACGGCAGTAGTAATTGTCAAACAACATCGTACCCCCCCCCCCTCCCCTCCCCTGTCGTCTAAGACCTGAGGTCGAGTGGACCTGCCGCTTCGTCTCAGTCTCCCAAAATGCATTCCTCGTCAGGTTTGCCTAGAGTGGAGTGTACATTCGTCACTTGTTCCAGTCTTTCATCTTCCTCCTTCATTCCCCTCAACCCCACGCCCTTCTTTACACCGTCCTTCCTTCATTTTCTTTGTCTTCTTTGTCCGTCCCGAGGCACTTTTTCTCAGGTAGTCGACTTTCTCTCTTCTCTGGATGCAGCCGTACCGACGGAGCTGGGAATCTCTCAATTCCTCTTCTATTCCATCATGTAACACCCGCTAGCTGGCACACTTCCTCATCTGCATGCAGACGTACGCCTCCCGTGTTTGTCTGGCACGTAAATCTCGTGGTTCCTGCTAATCGCCTGGTCTGGCTCCCTCGTGGCGCCCGGATATCACCACACAGCGACAACACCAATTATATATTCGTCCTAGTATTTCTAACAATAACAATAGATAACGTTGTTAATAAACGAAGGACTAACATGATTTACTTAAGTCATGTTAAAATACCACACGCACATTTGGAACATTAGGCGGCCATCTTGAAAACAGCAAACAACTTTATTTCTAACCGGGCAAATTATGCTCGGCATCTGGAAATGTAGCGCGTTTCCGAATTGGTAAAATATGTAGGCATAGCTTAGTTATACGGTATATCACATCAGAGATATGGCAAACATAAGACTGGAATTCAAGTGTATTATGCATATAGTTTACTTTATAAAAGAATAGTACACACGCGCGTTCGGGCCTATCGACGGTTATAACAGTAGAATACTGGCAGCTAACCCAGGCCCACACCATTCAAATGAAACATCTAATGTTGCTGTTATTAAATATGGATTACACACATGTAATTGCTTCGTCCATATGCATTTTCAAATCATAAAATACAACATTTGTGTCACTTCTACGAATCATGCAGACGACTTCTGCTATTTTGTGCAAGCATCGATAAACATTACATACATTATGGCAATGTTGAAATCATATACCTGAGTCAGTATTCAACACCACGCACGACTATGTTCAACTTAAAATACCACGCGCACATTTGGAAAATTAAACGGCCATCTTGAAAACAGCAAACAATTCTGTGATGTGCTTCTGAAAATAAGTCTTCGTTAGGCAAGCCATGTTTGCATATAACTTGGACGTATACGTTTCTACTGTTCAGGAGATCGTCAAACAAACTAGTTAAGCAGTTTTTATCTGACCGATCACATAACAGATTGTCATGTATTTCCCATCTCTAGATACCATAACATAAAGCTATTCACCTTTACTGGTTTCCCGATCTAAATATGCACTCTTTTATCAAAACTCACGACAATTATTACATACGCACACGCTACAGTTCTAAACAACGAGATTGCTTTGTCATACGTCACATAAACCAGTAGGCAGCTCTACAGCCCCAAAGACACTAGGACGTGTCACCATTGGTTGGTCTACAGGCGTGTGGTTGTCTGTCCTCGCATTCACCACGCCAAGATACTGTCTGTACAACACCAGCAACACCAAAGCCAGACAACAGGTCCGCGACGACAAATATTGTGCGACTTCCGCTCAAACGAATCACATTGTGTATACACTAGGTGGCGCGCCTCGTTCTCCTTAACTTCCGGGAGCTTCCCAGCTTCCGGTCACCATCGGGTGATTCTAAATCCTAAATTATATGTCGACATTAAGCGCAGCGTTATCACTACAAGATACACTTGTATCATAAGCTATCATTTGCCAGCTTCATAAGTGCACACTGGTGAACTTAGATGGTTTAGAAAACAAATCCACATTGATTTTAATAATTAGGCAAAGAAACACTACCGCAAACGTAATAATTATATACGTTATATAAAACCATACACACTGTATGGTATGTTTTTATACCGCTCCATAATATTGAACTTCTTATCGCTGCGTTAATGTGATGTTGAAGGATCCGCAATCATGCCGTAATCATTCCCGGCAGTTCTCCAGCGAACATCGCGCGAGAACTTGGCGTGAATTTAAGACGAGACGAGAAGAAGCGAGCGCGCCACCTAGTGAGTCGACCACACGTTCACTGAATGGGCCACGAGTTTTCTTCTTCGAAATACTCCAGCCCCTTCTGCTTGCTGCTGTCCTCGACGGCGTTGTAAATCTTGGTGATTTTGTCTGCGACGCCGTGGTGTTGCTTTTTGTCGCCGTGTGGGAGCCTCTTCTTCACGTGTGGGTGCTCCGGTTGTCTGCAACCAAATTATCCGTGCAAGGTCACAGGGTGAAGAAGGTTACAAAGTAATATCACTGCGGAAAGTGTCAGTGAAAGTTAGGGGTCTTTCATAATTATTTACATATTCAGAAGCATACAAAGAGCTTTTTCTCGGAGGAGGGGACGCTAATATTGACCTCCTCCTCCCATTAGAAGGCTGACTGTTGTGACTAATACGCACTCACAACAGCAAGTAGGCTACAACAGGTTGTAAGCGTACAGACGTCTCCGACATCATCCACTCCTAGCGTACGGTTTGTACACTTCGGAAAATGTTGGCACTTATAAAAGTCCCGTTATGACACTGATTTTAAAAACGTTTGTGATACAATACATTGATAATGATAAATCTTAGACGGTATTAACACATTTGGGTCTTTGATATACAAATATTATATTTCACTCGACAGGACACGTGACTCAAACGACCAGTCGAAGTCCCATAAAACCTCTCCCTCATTCGATTTCTGCGCCTCATGTTTAAAGTTTATTTCGGGAAAATGCGACCACACCTCATTACATTCACTGTGACAGCCTACTTTATTTGCGTTCTTATGAAATATGAAGACAAACAAGAGAATTACTCTACGCTTGGATCCGTTGAATTTAGTTAACTGAATTGCGAAATGACGATTTTATAAAAATGTGGATACATTGCATGTGAACAGATCAGTGAGTTTTCAGGCTGGTTGTTATATGGCGTATTTTGAGGGTGTATTTTGGAAAAGCTGAGACGCAAGTGACAATGATACACGTGTGTCAGCGACATAGTTATGACCACCAATGTTAACAGGCTGGCATTAATTGTTGGCCTGGCAACATAATATGCAAGCTACCAGATGTAACGACC
This sequence comes from Oasisia sp. SBJ-2009, assembly GCA_964017155.1. NCBI lineage: Eukaryota > Metazoa > Annelida > Polychaeta > Sabellida > Siboglinidae > Oasisia > Oasisia sp. SBJ-2009. The sequence continues at coordinate 46,676,309 of OZ024865.1, read as the reverse complement.
ATAAAATGGCTATAAATTATTGCGATAGTACGACTATGCTTAAACAGGATGGCCACGTGACTAATACAACGATTACCGACGATGGATTTGGACATAAACAAATTGGATTCGAAATGAATACTCTAGCTGCGGAGACACCGTCTACACTGGAAAAGAACATAATAATTGTGTTTAACATGTAATGACCAAGTTCTTAATTGGTATGTAATGTTGTCATCGCTTGGTTCGAGTTATGTATAAATACGACATCGTGATCTCGACTATATAAATCGACAAATGGTAACTGAGGGCTGCTTCTTAATGCCAGAGTTCACCAAGTCGTATATCGCACGCAAGTGAGTCTCGTTTCCGGTGCGTTATGAGCGATACTTAACGAGACTACACACGACTGGTGCCCACCGCGTTATCCGTAAGCGTATTCAAAGTCAAATTTACTGCATTATGCCAACAATGTTATAAATGATAACTTATCTACATAATAACTCCTACCTTCTAGATGACTTGTTGTTCGGTGTAAAACTTACAAGGGAGATTTCTGCTGTGGCAGTTACGCACGTACGTGAATGAATACACGCCACGTTCGAGTCGTTAGGGACCGGATGATGAACACATTTCAAAATGCCATAAAAAGTATATGTCGACAGACGGGGCTTATACGCATGCCCTATTGACGAGGTGATTTGACAGAGGCATAAGTGGCACTTACTGCACCCATTCCATCTCCTCCTCGTAATATTCCCTCCCCTTCTCCATGCTCTCTTCTTCCACGGAGACGATCAGATCATGGATCAGCCCGCCCGATCTGGTGCGACGCCTCACGTGTGGCGGTGGCGCCATGTCGCACGAACTGCTGGACGAGTGGCGCTCTACGCCTCTACAAAACGAACGAAAAATTATGTAGCGGTGGCGCCATATCGCACGAACTGCTGAACGAGTGGCGCTCTGTGTCTTTACAAACGAACGAGAATAACCATGTAACAAACGTAATGTTGGTCGTTGTTATTCGAAACTGATATGTTTCGCATGTTTCTAATAACGCTCACAAGTAAGTGTAAGTTCTTGCACTCTATCAAAATGTTGGCACCATTAAAATATCTTTCACTTAATATGTAACCGTTTTTTGACAGCTGATCATATTTGCTACTGTGAAGCTAACCTACATACACAATTATTCATTTTAGGGATACTCCATTCAGTGAGAGACTCACACCATTTACTTACATCTGTATAATATATTGGTTGTGCATAGTAATTGTGCACAAAGATCGTTAATAAACAATTAATGATACTGTAATTGTACCAGAAATACTCCATGTTGGATTCAGGACGCTGCCATTTTGAGACTTAGCGCCATTGACGTAAACCACCTACGTCACTGGCGCGTGCACGTTCGAACATCCTATGTCTGTCCAAGGGTATTTGATGTATCCAGTACGTCGCGCATTGCTTACGTCACAATCACCATTATTAGCGAAGATTCCGTCAATCCTTGCCTTTTCAACAATGCGCCAGTGACGTAAACGATTTGGCTTACGTCACTGGCGCATAAGTCTCAAGATGGCAGCGCCCTGAATCTAAGATAGCATATTTTTGATACCAGTAAACTACAACTAATTGTTTATTAACGATATTTGTGCACAGTTACTAGGCACAACCAATATAGTATACATGTGTAAGTTAATACTGTGGACGTCTCACTGACTGGAGTATCCCTTTAATGAAATATCTGCAGATGAAAAACGTTTACACGCATGATAATAATAATACATGTAATGTAATTGTAATAACACTAGGAACTTTATCAGGGTTTTTTCGGTTTCAAATGGTTATTTCCCACATTACGAATGACGTTCTTTCTCCCTCGGCGTTTCCTTGCCTAGGGACGAGGATTGGGTCTTGTGCGGCTGAGGCAGAGACTGTTCTAAATGTCACCCAACGTGACAAGGCGCATTCATCACTTACACTGTGACTCACAAACACCTCCAAGTGCACCTAATTTACGTCAAAACGAATGGATGTGCACATTCAGGTGCACACTATATGTACATCTCTATTACACCACCATTGACGCTCGTTCAAGCACATCGAGGGGGCATGAACTCTGTCACTGTCGGTGATCTGTAAGTTTGATGAATGAACGCGCTCTATTGGGTCTTCCGGTTACCCTTCCACGCCACCCCGCCCCCCACCTCTACCACCATCTGTCAGCACCACCAGTACATTACGTGGTGTGGTACGTGCGACGCTTAGAATACACAATTGCAAACAGCGTCATTGTACTTTAATATTTACCTGCTAGATGGCGCCACGACACCACATTCTGCGCAAGCAAATTTCCATACGCAGGCTTACAGGTGTTTCGTTTATTTTTGGGTTTGGCGAACCTTATCGACGAAACCTAACGCTACAGCCCACTGACCGTCCGACAAATTACCTTCAGCTGTCGGCCAGGGAACCTGTCAGATAATATCTGACCGGGCCAGGACGTTCTGCCGGGCCAGGGTCGCTACACTGCTGCGGATCACGATACACTGTCGGAGCTCGAATGATTTCCGACAAACGAGTAAGGTCAAACGCGACGTCATGACAGATGTTAGAAGTGCAATGACCTGACTATGAGAACATGATAACTTGTTCGTTGCTGTATGGGAATTCCATCGATGCATTTCCGTTGCAACAACTGCTGGCTTTGTCTCGTGCGGTTTGTTATTAGTTGGTGTTTTGGCCATCCGAATGATTGATTGTTTTGTTTTGATGTGACTCTGAGCTTTGGTGTCTATGGATTTTGGCGCAATAAAAGTTATTTCATTATTATTATTAGCAACACTGGCAACAGCACACCGATTTGTGGGGCGCGGTGGCTCAGTGGGTGTCAATCCAGAGAGTCCTGTCTGTTCTGCCAGGTTGAACACTGGCTAGTTCGTTCACTGTAAATCGCTCCATCATTCAGCTGCATGATTGAGTCCCTGGCTACAGACAGTGGTGGATATTGGTGTACAGATTATCCGCGCGTAAATTACAGCGTGCCTGGATGCTTCCCAGAGACGTCCACATGACGTTCGATTGAACACGTCTGCTATTGAGTAAAGCGTACATCTTTCTAAGAAGTCATACGAGATGGATACCCTGTTATATAATACATAACCCAGTATCCACGTCGCCGGACTTTTCGTATGTGCTAATTATATTACTTTACTTAATAAATGCATTAGCCTAAACTAAACTGATAGAGTTGAGCTGTCTCGTTTCGTGCACATTGGCTTATCGTAATTGAACCAGCCCGTGTTGTCGCGAGGCAATGGCCCGATATATTTAACCCGATAAAAACCTGCTGTTTCTAGACGGAGAATCGGCTAGCGCACCGCGTGTTCAACAAACATATGTAAATTTGTTTTTATTACACTGCCGTGAATTTATTGATCGATTGCCTGAATATATTGTCTGAATCTACGCGGATTGGTATTTCATGGTGCACCTAAATTGACCATCCTTATTAGCCACTTGCCACATGGGTAATGTTATTTGGAATTCGTCAGTAACAGTGTTAAATTAATATGTTTATATGTGGCATTTCGCTCTGAGCGTTGCGGGCTAATCTAGGTCAGGCACGCCACAGTTCACGCCATGAATAACACACTCGCTCGCTAGTGTTAGCAGGCAGTGGAATTGTGCAATGCTGTATACACTCTCTATCGATTAACTGTTAACGCAGTTCGCATCGTCGCATTTCTTATCGGAAATTTAGATATTGTGGAAATGTTATTTAAATTATGCAACTGTAGATATGGTAGTAATGTATGTTATGCTAGATTATTGTGCATGCCGTGTTTTGGTGCTGAAAGGCTCCTAGACGAAATAGACTTGGGGGCATTGTGTTTAATATACTGGTAGGAGTAACATTCGTGCCACCTGACGGCATAGGGGTCGGAAACGGCATTTGGGTGGAGTGAACCTCCAATATCTAGCAGAAAATGGGTGGCAATTTGTAATGCGAATGTTTCTGTTGGTGTGGGGTTGGATATAGCTATCCCCCCAATATTTCCGGAATGGTTTCCCTGTTTTGGTACTATCAAGTTGTTAGAGAACACGAAGCCGTTTTGGGAGCCTCAAAGTTGAACGACCTAATATTTAGGAAGAGATGTTTGTTTAAATTACGCTATTAAGGTTTTTTTTATAGAGCATGAATAGCAAAGCAGACTAAATAGCAAAGCAGCCATTATCAACAGTACCCTCACAATCAGCGTCAGTGTTCGTACACTCGCCAATAGAGGCGCCTCTTACCTTACTTAATATATCACCACCAGTGACCTGTTTTTTGTGTGAACCGGGGAATGTCGGCTACAGACTCAGCATGCTGTTGAAGCTACGCGCCGACCAAAACGGCAGCGGTAACTAATTCCCATCTGGGTACAGCCAGTTCCGCTGTGACGCGGCGTACTGGAACGTCATAGCGTACGCGTTACGAAGCAGGCGGAACTGTAGGTTTACTGAGGACTTTGCCTAAAGTTAGTCGGATCCTTGCATGTTATTTCTAAGATTCCCTGCGTGGGCAACACCAACACTTTGAATTATCAAGGAATGTTGTTTATACTAAGTTACGATAATCATTACGCGGTTGTTTTCTGGGTCAAAATCAGTGGTAGGCCATCCGTGCACTGATTGTAAGAGTATGTTTGCCTTCATCACAACAAACATATATCGTAGGGCATGTTTTATGTCAAGCCCAAGATTTAGTTACTAGAAATGTTTACGTTAATGTGCGTGCGTGCGTGCGTGCGTGCGTGCGTGCGTGCGTGCATGCGTGCGTGGGTGTGCATTAGCCATTAGGCCCTACCATTTACTCCTACAAGGCCAACGGCTTCATTATCATGACATCTACAAATTCAATATTTTCAGCGTGTTATTTTTGCTTTTAAACATTGCACCGGGTCTACGTTTTGTCGCACAAACAGTTTAGGCAGATTATATGACGTAATCTCCGACAGCTGTTCATGAATGTTTTGTATATATGTTATGGTTTCGCAGACCTCGTTGCTAGGCAATAGGTCACGTGATGAAAAGGTCAATAGGCCGTATAGGTATCGCGCTCGAAAACGAGGCTGGGGCACTTGGAAGCAACGAAGCCATTTCTACCACGTTAAAACAAAGGATTCTGTTTTGGTTTTGGCTTTAATAATCGGCCTGTCCCAGATTGTGGTTATTGTTTGACAATAATGCCATCTTTCGCGAAGTACGACCCGATTTTGAACAATTATATACCCCTGTTATGATATTATCATTAGACAACTTGCCAGATATAAGACTATAAGTGCTTACTTATGAACTGTTGACTGTTGCACAATCAGAAGCTACAGCAGTGTAATTGTAACATTCACTGTTTTTTTTACCACGAGCCATAATCCGTTGTATGTGTTTTGGTTATCGTTTTAACACGGGACCAGTGTCCTGTACATGGGAAGGATAGGCAGTCATAATGCTCATTACGTAATCCTCTGCGCTGGTAAACAAAGCCTCGTGGATGTCACGCGTTTAACTATGAAAAGAAAAAAGAAACAATGTATCGTAGCGACGTAGTCGTAGGCCTACTCAAACGTGAAACGGTCTGTCTATGTTTGACTGTATGTATATCATATGCCGGGTAAATAATATGCCTCGTTACTAGTTCCTTGCATTGCGCCAAAGCACTAGGGCTAGTCTCCATGGTGAGACTAGGCTGCAATGGTGCAGGTAGACTATAAATTTCGAATAGGTTCACTGTAATACTTACGTTGACGTTAGCGACGTTGTCCGCTCAGTGACAGTGTCAGCCACCACTGCCGCATTTTCCGTTCCGTCGACGTCACCATCACAGAATACATTTTCGAGTTCATCCCCCCTCGCCTTGTTGTCGGGTTCCCTGTGCACGCTCGACTCTGCCGGAAGGGACTGTCCTTCCACGTCTGCCATTATTTCACTGTGCGCCGCGAACGATTCCGTTCGGTTTGGACGTTAAACGAAGTCTGACCGATTTTCCGTTGCGCGGCTGCGCGTGTTTCTATACTGCGTTGCGGCCTTCACCTCAGCCGAGCAAAACAGAAATAGTCAGTCGTAAAAGCCACGCGCCGTGCGCGGCCGCATGCCCGGCCGACGCAGCCTCGCAGCGAGTAAATACGCCCCGACACACCTGGGCGGTGAATCAGGGCAGCTAGGCATCGACAACAACACGAGGAAGCCGCATGTTTTCCAGGCGCCTGCCACTAGGTGGAAGATCCCCGGAAGATTAACATCAACCTGGCTATAGGCTTAGACTTGTGTGCCTATGGTTGTGGTAAATTATCGTTCGGCACAAAGAAAATCGAGGCCCGCTTCCATACGCTACGATACGGCAGGAAAACAATAATATTGTGCTGCGTGCAATATTGCACGTAATTCAAGGCTTCGGGGAGTGTTTCTTTGTGTATGGGGTTGTTTTGCCGTTGTTGACGTTTCAGAGCAGGCTTCGCTGTTTTAGACCTAGTGGGTATTATTTTCAGTAGGACCGAATTAAGCGCCTAGATTAGGTTGCGCGAAATGGACTGAAATAACGAGGAAGCAAACAGCGCGAACGCGGATACCAGATATTGCTGTTTGACAGTGAGTTATAGTATTGCGGTCGGACATGTGTGTTTGCAGGAAGCAACTACACGAGACACGTGAACCGAGAATGCCTGGAGCCATGACAACAAATAGATGTGGTGAATTTCCGGAGGTATAAACACACACACTTACAGGAAATGTGTACGCCGCTCCGGGTGGATAGGTCTTAGCCCGTGTTAATTAGTCCCCAGTGTAGATGACTAATGGCATTTCGGTGTTCAACCTGAGTGTTAATTAGCGTGGTTGATTAATGCCCTTTCGGTATACAACCTGTCATTGCAAGCTCCGATAAGCCCCCAACTGCACGTTCGCTCTGTCCTCAGGTACATTAGTCATCCTCTTATACGTCCCCCCTCGCTAACGGCCACCCGGATTATGCGGCCATATTTTTATCGCATTAGCGTTTTTCTAATAAAATACTCTTCACCAGCGGTCACCCGGCTAACGCGGCCAACGGCCAGGGTTGCATGAAGAATCTACCCCATTCAGCGACCCAACCGGCAGTCGAAAACCACAATAATAAATTAATTTGGCCTGCCATGTTCGATAATAAATTAATTTGGCCTGCCATTTTCTCGACAAAACACCACGTAACTGGTAATACACCTTTTCCGCCACCACCCCGCCATCTGTCGGCAGTGGCAGAAACTAAGGAATTGGGTAGAGACCCGTCTAGCTACGCCGCAGTTTTCATATGATCGATATTGTTTTACATGAGAGTCGTCCAGAAATATGAACAAAAAACCATTTACATATGGAATAATCGTCATGTCTTTGGGTGCATTGGAAAGTCAACATGTCGCAGTTCACGAATTAGTAAGTATCTACGCATGTTATATTTTCGTTTGACTAGAAATGTGATTTATAAACGTTTATTTATTATATTTGTGTAAGTTTTGACGAAAAGCACTGAACGACGCTCGGAAAATGTTATATTTTACTACCCGCTGATCTAAGGTGAATATGATAATATTTTGAGAAACGTTGAGATATACTGGTCCAGACAATATTTTTGTGACGGTTTAACCACACCATGGGGTCGTTTTACAGGTAACGATGGCAACAATGTTCTTTATTTAATAACAAAACAACGAGTTCCACAAGAGCGTTCAGTATCGCATATCCTGTTCGCAAAGAAGTCTTTAATGTAGAGCATTACTTTTCCATTTCCTGTGCGCAGCAAAGGATACTTAGTCCACAGATATTGATTTTCAAAAACATTGATTATTCAGTCATTCAGTACTTCTTCAATCAGTTACGTATGCCAACATGAATATGAAGCAATTTCAAGTATTTCAAAATACAGCACGATTTATACATATTAAAGGTAAATATAAATAAATAGTATGGATCCTATTGATTCATTAGACTAAACAGTGCAATTGAGAAATAATTTTACACACAAAAAGATTATTGAACAATAAAAATAATATTTTACGTTTACTTGAAAGCCGCGACGCTGAGCTCCATTTCTGGCCTGTGCCTTAATAATTTGTACCTGGCCGTGTTCTTTGCCTGGTAATCAATGTTTATTGTGGTGTACGTGACATGTTACGCGAGGCCACGTACTTGCCTGGAAGATATCGCAGTTAAACGGTGCAGCAGCTGGGTGCGGAACAATACATCAGCTTCACAAACAACGAAATCTTCCAACACAATCAATTTTGCGCTGTTTCGGCGTGTAGAGATAGTAACGCGGACTTAAACATTCGCATACAGAAACCCACGCATACGCTTGCTCCTTCTTCCTCTCCATATCCCTTTCCCCTGTCCCTGGCCTTTTCTCTCTCTGTCGTCATCTACCTCTCTCCCTCTGTTGATCTCCCTCGGCCCATCTCGGCTTGAGTTTCTCTCTCTCGCCGTTCCTCTGTCCCTCTCCTCCTATCACTCTCCCCATGTCCCTCTCCTCCTCTCTCCCTCTCTCCTGTCCCTTGTCCCCTCTCCCCTATCCCTCTACTCTGCCCCTCTCTCCTCTCTCTCTTCCCTCTCCCTCCCATGTCCCTCTCTCTCCACCTTTCCACGTCTTTCCCCTCTCTGTGCTTCTCTGCTCCAACTGTCTCTATCGCCATCCCCTTCTATCCTTCACTCTACCCCTGTCCCCTACCCCTTTCACTCTGTCTGTCTGTGTGTATGTGTGTCTGTCTGTCTGTCTGTGTGTCTGTCTGTGTGTCTGTCTGTCTGTCTGTCTGTCTGTCTGTCTGTCTCTCTCTCTCTCTCTCTCTCTCTCTCTCTCTGTCTCTCTGTCGCGCCCCGTTCCTCCCAACCTACCCCTGTCCTCTATATCCATTTCAATCTTCCCTCCCCACCGTCTATCTTCTCCCTCCCCTGCGCCCCTCCCACCAATCCCTTTCCTCCGTCCCTCCCCTCCGTCCCTCTTTCACGTCCCTCCCTACTTCTCTCCCCTCCGTCTTACCCTTCGTCCCTCCCCTCCGTCTCTCCCCTCCACCCCCCCCCCCAACATCCCTCCCCTCCGTCTCTCCCCTCCACCCCCCCCCCAACATCCCTCCCCTCCGTCTCTCCCCTCCACCCCCCCCCAACATCCCTCCCCTCCGTCTCTCCCCTCCACCCCCCCCCAACATCCCTCCCCTCCGTCTCTCCCCTCCACCCCCCCAACATCCCTCCCCTCCGTCTCTCCCCTCCACCCCCCCCCCAACATCCCTCCCCTCCGTCTCTCCCCTCCACCCCCCCCCCAACATCCCTCCCCTCCGTCTCTCCCCTCCACCCCCCCCCCCCCCAACATCCCTCCCCTCCGTCTCTCCCCTCCACCCCCCCCCCCAACATCCCTCCCCTCCGTCTCTCCCCTCCACCCCCCCAACATCCCTCCCCTCCGTCTCTCCCCTCCACCCCCCCCCCCCCAACATCCCTCCCCTCCGTCTCTCCCCTCCACCCCCCCCCCAACATCCCTCCCCTCCGTCTCTCCCCTCCACCCCCCCCCCAACATCCCTCCCCTCCGTCTCTCCCCTCCACCCCCCCCCAACATCCCTCCCCTCCGTCTCTCCCCTCCACCCCCCCCCCAACATCCCTCCCCTCGTTCTCTCCCCTCCACCCCCCCCCCCCAACATCCCTCCCCTCCGTCTCTCCCCTCCACCCCCCCCCCAACATCCCTCCCCTCGTTCTCTCCCCTCCACCCCCCCCCCCAACATCCCTCCCCTCCGTCTCTCCCCTTCGCCCCTCCCTACACCTCCTCTCCGCCGTCCCCTCAGTCCTCACCTCCGTCCCTCTCCTCCACATCTCCCCTCCGTCCCTTCTTCCATCTCTCCCCTCCGTCCCTCACCTTCTTCCCCCCCCCCCCCGTCCCTCGTAAAAAGGGAAGTAAATACAACTTTAAATATAATTTGTTTTAATCCCTCGCCACCCGGTACACCATAAGCCTATGATCTAGTACAGAATGCACACATAATGTTTTTCTCTGAAAGCCCTCTATGATAATTTACCCCTGTTACAACTAGCGCCGGTCTCCCATATTCTAGTACACACAACAGCGGAGGTTTGTGAGGGTATAACAATGCAGTACGTATATAATTATGGTCTAACATGTAACAGCTCTGGTGTCCATAACAAGATCAATAATATGTAGGCCACCTCACGACCAGCACGGCGACGCTAGTTGATGTCATCAAGCTGGCGAACAGTGACATGTGTTTAGCTTTGTTGTTTTTATACTGTGCAGTTGACCTTGAATTCTAAAATAGGTTTCGGATTCACGCAATCTAAACACGTCTAGATCTCCGTTTGTAAACATCACGTGACACGACTATTTTTTGCTCTAATTGTTTGCTTTTGTCAACCTGAACAACAGCAACGCGTAGCGTGGTTTAACGTAGGTAGTTTAATAAATCTTTTCTTAGCAAGGCGTCGCGCAAAATATATTGATCAAATATTAATACATGCATCTATTGTGCTCAACGACAGCCAGTGCTTTGTTCCTGTGCATTTGTAAACCGATAGCTCGTGCTGTGAACCACATGTCAAATGGCACCGATCACATAACGCAATTTACGACCGGTTAAATACTAGGCCGGAACAATACATCGGTGTATCGCGATACACACAGCGCAGTAGGGTAGACGATACACACTATCCGTATCGCGATACGCTGCGGTACATGAAAGTGGTAGGCAAAGCTGCATTCACTCCATATTAAAATAATTTTGTGAAGCAAAAAGACGTCCACCGCAAAATGTGTGTATCGAATACACATCGAGTTGTTACATGTTGTAGTACATTTGTGTATTTTTTTTAACTATAACTGGTGTAAAATGTGTGGAATACACTACACTCAGACACACGGAGAGTCACAAAAGCAACATCCCAGAAACTAAAAACAGTAATCAACAAATGACTGAGTGACACGGCAAGAAGACGACACAAACACAAACTGGTGAACATGACGGATCAAAAAAGCATCGTAACCTACATTCATGAACAGAAAATGAACGTGGCTAGGACACACACTAAAACACTACAATACCTATGAAACAAGCTTGTCTCTCTGCAACCTGTCCCTCTCCTCTGTCCCTCTCCTCTGTCCCTCTCCTCTGTCCCTCTCCTCTGCCCCTATTCTCTGTCCCTCTGCAACCTGTCCCTCTCCTCTGTCCCTCTCCTCTGTCCCTCTCCTCTGTCCCTCTCCTCTGTCCCTCTCCTCTGTCCCTCTCCTCTGCCCCTCTGCAACCTATCCCTCTCCTCTGTCCCTCTCCTCTGTCCCTCTCCTCTGCCCCTATTCTCTGTCCCTCTGCAACCTGTCCCTCTCCTCTGTCCATCTCCGCCGTCTCTCTCCCTTTGTCCATATCTCTCTCTCTCTCTCTCTCTCTCACACACACACAAACACACACACACACACACACACACACACACACACACACACACACACACACACACACATACACACACACACACACACACACACACACACACACACACACACACACACACACATGACACTCTCTCTAGCTCTCAACCCGCCGTCCCTCCCTCTCCCCCACGTCACTCTCTGTCCTTCCCGCTCCATCCCCCTGTCCGCCCCACCAATCCGTGCCTCACCTCAGTCCCTCCCCTCCGTCCCTCCGTCCCTTCGTCCCTCCCTCCGTCCATCCACTCCGTCCCTCTCTCCGCCCTTCCCCTCCGTCTCTCCCCTCCGTCCCTCTCCTCAGTCCCTCCCCCTCCGTCCATCCCCTCAGTCCCTCCACTCAGTCCCTCCCCTCAGTCTCTTTCCTCATTCCCTCCCCTCTGTTCCTCCCCTCAGTCCCTCCCCCTCAGTCCATCCCCTCCCTCTCTCCGCCCCTCTCTCCCCTCATTCCCTCCCCTCCGTCTCTCCCTTCCGTCCCTCCTCCCCGTCCATTCTCTCCGTCTCTCTCCTCCGTCTCTCCGCTCCACCCATACTCTCCTTCCATCCTCTACCTCTCTCCCTTCCGTCCCTCCCCTTCGTCTCTCGCCGCTTTCTCTCCCCTCCCCTCCGCCTGTCCCTTCCGTCCCTCCCACACGTCCCTCCCCCTTCTCTCCCTTCCGTCCCTCCCCTCCGTCCCTCCCCTTCCGTCTCTCCCTTCCGTCCCTCCCCTCGTCCCTCCCCCCAGTCCCTCTCCTCCGTCCCTCCCCTCAGCCCCTCCCCTCCGTCTCTCTCCCCGTCTCTCCCCTCATTCCCTCCCCTCCGTCTCTCCCCTTCGTCCACACTCTCCGTTCCGCCCCTCCCCTCCGTCCCTCCCTCCATCCCTCTCCTCCGTCCCTTCCCTCCGTCCCAACCCTCAGTCCCTCCCCCGTCCCTCCCCTCCGTCCTTCCCCTCCGTCCCTCCCATCTGTCCTCCCCTCTCTCTGAAAATACCAGTTCTTCTTTATATGGTTAACCGTTTTTAACGTTTCGTGGTGTAGATATATTTGTTGAGGAGAACTCGGCGTAGAGGTCAACATTTTAGGCAGCTGTCGTAAATTCTACGAAGAAAATGATGTTTTAATCACTGTGCACAATGAGTGTGGGCAGCGTGTTGCCGATGACGTAACGCGAGGACTACAGTTCCTCTCCTTTAGGGCCTCAATTGTATTCTCTTAATTACGACTTATTAAAATACAACAAACAACGGCTCAAAATACAAGAAACATTACTCAGCCGATAGCAGTTAACAGCGTACGTATCGCATACAGAACTAAGACGTTCAAACGTTGCAAGCGGTGTGCCGAGTACACAAGGCCTACGCATGTCACATAGACCGTGAAACTGCATTGTCTACTTAACACCTAATACGTGGGACGCTGATGTGGCGTTGATTACACAAAATGGGTTGGATGTGAATAGACGCCAATTGTTCAAAACACGAAGCCCTTCAGTGTGCATCGCCCACTACTACACGTAGGGGGTGTACTAATTACGCCGTACACATATATCGCCGGTTAACTTTAATCAGTTAGACAATGTAGACAAAACACGGGAATCTAACCACGGGTTCATGGGTTGGAGAATAAATGACCGTGTCACTTGACACAGACAGGCTATAATTAGTGTGTTAATTTTTATTTGGTGTATGAATATATACGCGTTGTTGCGATGGACTGTATTTAAACATTTTACAACTCAGTCGGTATCTGTGGCCACAGGTCATTTTTGATCCGGTATCTTTGTGATGCTCTCGGAAGACTTGTCGTGTCGTGTCGTGTCGTGTCGTGTCGTGTCGTGTCGTGTCGTGTCGTGTCGTGTCGTGTCGTGTCGTGTCGTGTCGTGTCGTGTCGTGTCGTGTCGTGTCGTGTCGTGTCGTGTCGTGTCGTGTCGTGTCGTGTCGTGTCGTGTCGTGTCGTGTCGTGTCGTGTCGTGTCGTGTCGTGTCGTGTCGTGTCGTGTCGTGTCGTGTCGTGTCGTGTCGTGTCGTGTCGTGTCGTGTCGTGTCGTGTCGTGTCGTGTCGTGTCGTGTCGTGTCGTGTCGTGTCGTGTCGTGTCGTGTCGTGTCGTGTCGTGTCGTGTCGTGTCGTGTCGTGTCGTGTCGTGTCGTGTCGTGTCGTGTCGTGTCGTGTCGTGTCGTGTCGTGTCGTGTCGTGTCGTGTCGTGTCGTGTCGTGTCGTGTCGTGTCGTGTCGTGTCGTGTCGTGTCGTGTCGTGTCGTGTCGTGTCGTGTCGTGTCGTGTCGTGTCGTGTCGTGTCGTGTCGTGTCGTGTCGTGTCGTGTCGTGTCGTGTCGTGTCGTGTCGTGTCGTGTCGTGTCGTGTCGTGTCGTGTCGTGTCGTGTCGTGTCGTGTCGTGTCGTGTCGTGTCGTGTCGTGTCGTGTCGTGTCGTGTCGTGTCGTGTCGTGTCGTGTCGTGTCGTGTCGTGTCGTGTCGTGTCGTGTCGTGTCGTGTCGTGTCGTGTCGTGTCGTGTCGTGTCGTGTCGTGTCGTGTCGTGTCGTGTCGTGTCGTGTCGTGTCGTGTCGTGTCGTGTCGTGTCGTGTCGTGTCGTGTCGTGTCGTGTCGTGTCGTGTCGTGTCGTGTCGTGTCGTGTCGTGTCGTGTCGTGTCGTGTCGTGTCGTGTCGTGTCGTGTCGTGTCGTGTCGTGTCGTGTCGTGTCGTGTCGTGTCGTGTCGTGTCGTGTCGTGTCGTGTCGTGTCGTGTCGTGTCGTGTCGTGTCGTGTCGTGTCGTGTCGTGTCGTGTCGTGTCGTGTCGTGCCGTGTCGTGCCGTGTCGTGCCGTGTCGTGCCGTGCCGTGCCGTGTCGTGCCGTGCCGTGCCGTGCCGTGCCGTGCCGTGCCGTGCCGTGCCGTGCCGTGCCGTGCCGTGCCGTGCCGTGCCGTAAACGCTGTAGCGATACGTATAGTAGCCCCCGCCCCTCCTCTTTGCGGGAGGGGGGTATGGAGGTTGGGGGTTAGCGGGGGTTTGGCTTAGCATGGAGCATCGAAGTAAGTATATCCCAAACCATTTCCGTTTATTGCGTTTCAGATCCCTCTGCGTAATGTGACAAGTAGAAAACACAAATAGATCACCTACGGTAACCACGCTAGCAGCAGTGGCGCAGTGGCGCAGTGGCGCAGTGGCGCAGTGGCGCAGTGGCGCAGTGGCGCAGTGGCGCAGTGGCGCAGTGGCGCAGTGGCGCAGTGGCGCAGTGACGCATTGGCTCTCCATTAAAAATATCGATCGTTCAGTGTATATTGCTTCAATTGACACAGCTGTATGAGAGAGAGTACGAATATTCCTATCCCTTTATTTCTGCTTTGGATACAACAAACTTATTCATTGGTTATGTGTTCAGGTTATACCTCCATATACCCATATACATTGGTATGGACTCCTATCACGTTTCCCGTTATCACATCGCAAATTGGATTGTCAACACAGAGTACCCAGGTTTCACTGGAAAATCTCGAGGATTCTATAAAGCGCCGGGGTAGTGGTACTGTTACGGTAGAACGGTCCAACATAACTAAGAGGTTCTTCTGGCCAGTGAACTGACCCGCTATAGACGCGGCTAACTTTCTGGACTACAACATCCAACAGTTGACAGCCTAATGCTGGAGACACCATGACGTACCTGGGGATAAACGACGGTGTTTTTCTATGAGACAATGCACGTCATTTTGGCAAGGTTGCGAACACAGGAAACACTTCATAGGCTGACGGCGGAGGTGGGACGCTATAGGTTTCCTATATCCGGAATCATTTAATTTTCAGTGTGATAAAACGATTTTCTCATTTCCTTCATAACGATGATGAGAGATATATTGTCTATTCATCCTACTGAGGTGGTAATACACGTACGATAGACTTGTACGAATGACTCGGATAAAAAAACATCCGATTCACGTGTATCGTTCAAATTGCACATAAACTCTTACGTGTACCATGTCGTTCGAGTCACCGAGTGACTCGGACTAAACGACCAATCAGAGTTGAAGCAGTAAGTTGAACTTCGACCTCCTTAAAAATGGCAGATACTCTCACCTTACATTTTTGTCAAGCTTTACCGTGAAAAATTGGCTGTGGAATGGGGCGAACCCACGTTACATAGACTGAAGCAACGGTTACGAATATCCTGCAAGTTCTCAACGATAACGCCCCTTGACGCAATGATTTGACGGCAACAGTGTTACGTGTCGTGATCACCATAGAACGCCTGCGACTTATGTGACCGTCATAGACTTTCGTACTGCAATATCTAAAACAAAAGCGGGCCCTCGGTGCTAATAACAAATCTGCCATCGTTTACGATATAGCCGGATACACGAACCTTGGTTGCCGGGTAAATTATCCGGTCATGGTTTGAAACAAATACTTTGATATCATAGCCACCAATCGTCGAACGTGATAAATACCTTCGGTGAAGGTGGCACGATGCATCCACGAACGAGAGCAGGAACATCCAAATGAAATTACCCATGAAATCATTACTAGGAGCGGCTGAGACATACTTTAGTGTAAATTGTATATTCTACTTTCTGAAACAACCAAGCCTACTACAACGAATTTATTGGTTAAGCTTAACTTTGACATTAGTCTCGCTTAACCGACTGTCTCTCGGCTGCGTGACTTAGCCGAGAAGACAGTCTGGGGCCTTAGCCGGCGTTTGATTGTTATCTGTTTGGGGTTAAGCATTGCTGCCACCTCATGGATACTGGTTAATCCTATAAACAACTGCATAATTGTATTTGTATTTATTTTTGTTTTAAAATAAGTTACATTTAAAAAAGTTTTATAACACAGCATTATGTGATAAAAAGGTATCCTTATGTAATTTGTTAATTTAAATTCGGCCTGAGAACCAATCGGCCTCTGTACGTACCTTAAACTGGGATAAGGCCGCTCTGTCGGTTTCGTCGGCAGCCCATTATACCCCAGCCTGGCGGCGTTGAGGGGCTGCAAAGTGCTGCCACCTCACGGAGTCTGGATAATCGAAGCCACCGTCCAGTTGGCGATATACTGCCGTCCACCGAGCTGCCAGACAAACTGATAACATTAACCAGTTTTTATCAGGTATTCACAAGTTTATCATTCATCAACATCAGCACTTAGGCACTCCTTTGAATGATGTAGCTCCGGGGAACATTTTGTATGAACTTGGTATTTTTATAGACTTAATGGGATCTCATACGGCCAAGTAAGAGGTGACCGCACTCACGCCATCAATCGACTAGTTCATCATAGATCACTAAATTCGTGACACAGTTGTCGGTTGTTTTTACGGGAAGTGAAGCGTGTACAACAGAGAGCGTACTTGCGATGATTATGTTCGTGCGTGCGTGCGTGCCTGTGTGCGCGTGTGTTTGTGGGCGAATTTGTGTGTGTGTATATATATATATATATATATATATATATATATATATATATATATATATATATATATATATATATATGTATGTATGTATAATATATATATATAGACTACATTGGCTACCAGTTCATCTGAGACTAACCTACAAGGTGCTGCTATTGACCTATTGTGCTCTAAATGGGGTAGCGCCCGACTACCTGAGTGAATTGTTCAACTACAGACACGTAAACAGAACTCTACGATCTGCCTCGCAGCCGCCCCTTTTGTCCATACTAGCCTCACAGACTGTCACCCACGTTTCGCCGTCTGCTCGGCAGTTCTATGGAACAATTTGCCGTCTTTGCTCAGGACTGCCACAACAGTAAACAGTTTTAAGACACTTCTAAAAACTCATGTATTTAGGCAAGCTTTTTTGTAATTAAACTTTTTGTGTTTTAATTGATCATGTTTAAATCAATTAGTGTATTTAAAATTATTTTACTTTATTTATGTATTTTTATTTTATATATATATTTTGTTATTCTGTTCCTATTTGTGAACTGCTATCTTCATGCTTTTAGATACTGTATTTTAGATATTTTACAAATTTTTTACTTTATACATTTATTTTTAGGTATGTTTGTAAAGCGCCTGAGAGCAATTTTAATTGATCGGGCGCTATATAAGTATTGTATTATATATATATATATATATATATATATATATATATATATAATATATATATATATATATATATATATATATATATATATATATGTGTGTGTGTGTGTGTGTGTGTGTGTGTGTGTGTGTGTGTGTGTGTGTGTGTGTGTGTGTGTGTGTGTGTGTGTGTGTGTGTGTGTGTGTGTGTGTATTGGTGTGTGTGTGTGTGCATGGTAATGTGACCTACTTGTGTGGCTGTGTACATGCGTACATAAGTGCATGCCTGCGTCGTGTCCATTTATACATTTCAAGTGTATATGTATTCGTGTGCACGTGCATTATTTAGCTACATATGTAATATACGTATGTTGCGTTCTTGATTGCATGGTTGTTTACGTCAACCTGTTGTTATGTTGATACACGTGATCGTGTAGATCGATACATTGACTGAACGTAAACGTTAATGTCGATTACATCGGTGATACTAAACGAATAACATTCCTCCTATGTTAACATGAAACAACAAAAATTTCCCCTATATATCACAGCTTCTCGTAATTTGCTTTGGAAAATTTATTTGATCGGTTGGTCTGTTCCCATATCTTGCCATTGGCGTCGTGTTCGTTCTTAGAACTACCGGTTATCCGTACAATCATGTAATAGTTATACTAGTCGAACCTTTTACAACTGCCTGCTGATCACCTATCAGCAGGACCACAAGGACACATGTTGCAGATATAAATCGCTGTCAATAACGAGCGTGACATATAGAATGACCCGGGCCTATACTGGATTAGGTGTGTCTAAAAGCCCGGCCATTCGAGTTTACTCTCACCTCAGGTTCCCACAAAGTCCTTTCAAACCTTACACCCCTCCATTTCTGCTTGAGCCACCCACGGATTGCCCCTGTTTACATCACCAAGCAAAATTACAACTGTACTAATACGCATAAATGCACCGACTGACAGCTGTCATAATTTAACAGCTCTGATGTCACGCTGCACAAAAACATCATTTCTACTCACTCCACATTACATTATGTGCTCACAGAAATTCAGACAACCTGCTTAATGTTGTTTCTATAGGGTACTCTTTGGTCATGGCGGACGAGCACCTTACTGAGGTCTTACATGTACTCCTAATGAGTCTCTTTGCGGACGAATTGACAGCGACAAAACCGTCTGTAACCACCCAGCTAACCCTGTCGTCGATCAAGATATATTCGGCCGAACACGACTGGGTGACATAAGCAGTGTAGCCTGACGCGACGGACAATGCAGAGGTAGACTCTACGCAATCACTTGGCCCGCGTGCGATCAGCAAAGATTTGAATGAACTACACTGGTTTTTGTGTAGTTAGTACACGAGCTATTTTTACTTTTTAATGCAGCGCCCCTGGAGCACGAAGATTGGCTATCAACCATTTCTCCAGCCTATTAGTCGATGTGCTGTTTTTGCCCGCGCTGTCAGATATACCGATAACCTTGGGCGTTGCGAAATGCATAGAGTTTGTCGTTATTCAATAGGGGCCCTGTGTGCTTCTTTGAACCGAGTTGCAAATGTTACACTCTGCCACCCCACCACACCCGCTTACATCAATTGACAACTGTGACGTCATACATAGAAAAGGACGTTTACTGCCGTGCTAGTCGGGCAGTTACAGAGAGCGAGTGTGGCGTGCAGTTTAGAAATTGCACATGCCTATCGTACTGCGTCAAAGACACAGCGAATATTCATTGGTTTGAGCAAGACAGGTGAGTTGCTATATGGAATGAGGTGCCACCAGCAGATGATCACATTTATTTAGGTGGTTACTCATGTGTGTATAACACTTTAATGTGGCAGTGCGTATATATATGTATATGTATACATCTGCACATACGTGTCACAATACACCTGTACAAACAAGGTACGGCATGTCCGCGTGTAGTCGTGTTAGTTTTGTCGACAGATGTGTCACAATACACCTATACACGGTACGGCGTGTGCGCGTGTAGTCGTGTTAGTTTTGTCAACAGAAATGTCACAATACACCTGTACACAGTACGGCGTGTCCGCGTGTAGTCGTGTTAGTTTTGTCGACAGATATGTCACAATACACCTGTTGACGGTACGGCGTGTCCGCGTGAAGTCGTGTTAGCTTTGTCGACAGATGTCTCATAATACATCTGTGAACATTTGTGTGATTCTAAAATACTGACGTCGCTAAGTATATCTAAAGGTAACGTCGATATTACGTTATCTAGCCACCAACAATTCCGGGTCTAGTGCACCGGTCAGGGGTGAACAAAACAAAAATAGGTGAACACTTCTAAGAAACATCAGTGTATTGGTGAGAGTAGCTCATATTTAATAAAAGTATAGACCATATTACATAAGATAAAAAGGTTCTAAACAGATATAACAAAATGTATTATAAACTAAAGCATGCATACAACTAAGATGCACAAGTGATTGAATATGGTACGAACCTTGGTCAAGTTCGTTCATACTGCATTGCTCCAGTTCACCCAGCTGTGTGAATGAGTACCTGGCTACTGACTGTGGTGGATATTTGTATGCAATTAATCGTGCACCATTGGTTGATGCTTTCCTGAAAAACCGAGATGGTGCTCGATTGAACAACGTCTACCAATGAGTAAAGTATAACACGCCCTGATCAGACGAACTTACCTTTATTTTTGAACTTATTTACTCATGTTTAGAGCCCCTAATATTTATCTCAGTCTGAAGTCATTGTGATGCAACTGTCAAGAACAGTTTGCAATAGTAAAGAAGGAACAACAGCATAGCAGTATCGATACGAAATGACCTCTATGTCTCTGACTTTTTAATTTTGGCGTACGATGATGGCCAGTGGTTTTTATTTTGCTATTGGTCCAACTGTACCAGATAGTGAGTCATTTCACAGGTTGGTCGTCGCTGTAATCGCGCCCTCGTTCGTGCTAGCCTGTTGACCTCCTTTCAACAGCAACACAATAACACCAGCCAGAGAGCATTTAGGGGTCTATGGGCATGCTTGCCGAGTTGGCCTATATCAACTGTTGATCATGATAATGGTACAGATATCACGCCACACGTCCTGCCTACTGCAAGCGTAAAGACACACCCTATTTGACCGTCAGCCATTTTAGTCAGGGCGCACGGGGGTCCAAATGAACACATCGTGGTATTTTTAATTGCCCTGTTTTCTAAACTTCAAACCTTCTTTAACAATAACCCAGAGTGCAACCCTCTGAAATCAGTGTACCTCACTCCGAAAATCGCACTTACATTCAAGCATATAGGGTATCGGAATAGCCGCTTAGTCACAATTGCAGTAAATTTCTCGTAGTTTGTTTACGGGTACAAAGCTAGCAAGTGTTGCGCAATCGTGACGTGACGCAAGTCGGAGTGGGTTTCATTAATTACATAATTTCGGCGTTCCTTGACATAATAATCACTATTAAAAACATTACCTACAAACTGTTTCCTTACGTATCACTGTAGGTTCCCCATTTTACTAGTTATTTCCATTTTGTGTCAAAATATTACATCAATCAAAAATGAGGAGGTGACAATATGTCAACCATATAGTTTGAATATGAAACTCGTGTATTTTTTACGTGATGTCGGTGACGAAACGGACGTGTTTTCTTTTCTACATATTGCTGAATCTTTTGTCTGTGGTTGCCTTAAAAATATACATTTCAATAAGATATTTGTGGTATTTATTCTCCTCTCCAATCCGAATATTTTGCCATAAAAACTTACTTTGAATAATTTTTACTATCATGTAATCAGCATTAGATTAATCATCAGAATGTTTAGCTAGTAACATTTGCATGTATGTACACACCCGTTAACGGGACAGCCGTCCCGGATTTGATTTGATAGTGTTAAAATAAAGTTTTATTATTATTATTATTATTATATTCCAGAGGGCAACCCACTGAGATCAGTTTACCTCACTCCGGAAAGCGCACATACATTCAGGCATATTAGGTCTCTTGAAGTAGCTATTGAGCAACAAACCAAAATGTAGTATCAACATATCAGGAATGACGAGGTGTAATAATGATGGCAATATTTTATTAATACGTTTATTTCTCGGGAAGCCAGGTACAAAACATTGGACAATACAAAATAAATAAGTTCGGCTTCGCAGTTGACAACACAGAAATAGTCATTGTTACCTTAATATATAATCACTGTATATATGTAATATATCAATGCGATGCATTTATCTACTAGAAAGTGCAAAGCAATAGTAACACGATGCTAATTTGTACATATTCATGAACCTATTTATTACATTTAAGTTAGAAACAATAATACAGCAATACTGCAGTGATAATAATAAACATAATTATGATTAATATATATATATATATATATATATATATATATATATATATATATATATATATATATATATATATATATATATATATATAATACATATAGTAATAATTTAAGCTAAAATATACTGTTCATTGTGTAAAACTAGTTATATAGAAAACTAAAATGTCTTTAATTGTTTCTTCAATTGTCCTAAATTGCTGTTGTCGCACATATTCCTAGGGAGTTTGTTCCACAGAGTGTGTCCTGCACTTGCAAATGAACGGCGGTCGTTCTAAGTTAACTTTTGGCACTTCAAGGAGTAACCCGCCTGCAGAGCGCAGCGAACGGGGAGGTGCGTGCTGGAGTAGCAGTGCCGCGAGATACTCTGGCGTGCCACCGTATAAAGAAAGCCCTATGCACGAGTACTAGTAGCTAGTAGTCGATACGCTCTCTGACAGGCAGCCAGTGTAATTGCCGCAGTACTGTCGTCATGGACTGCCGGTCGCCCAGCCGGATTTGCATGACAATTCGAGCCGCAGACCACTGGACCATTTCCAGACTTACATACAGTGGTGCTAACGGAGTCTCGTATCTTTGAATTCGCGACAAACGTTGGCAACCTGTGACGTTTGCTGGCGTGCTAGTCGTACAGCTACAGAGAAAGAGTGTGGCGTGCAGTTTTGAAATTGTTCACGCTTAACATACTACTGCAGAAACACCGCGAATATTCAGTGGTGTGAGCAAGACAGGTGAGTTGCTATTTGGAATGAAGTACCACCAGCAGACGATCATAGTTATTTAGGTAGTTACTCAAGTGTGATTAACAGTTTCATGTGGTAGTGCGTATACACATTTATAAATTTGCACATACGTGTCACAATATACCTATACATGGTACGGCGTGCCCGCGTGTAGTCGTGTTAGTTTTGTCGACAGGTGTGTCACAATATACCTGTACATGATACGGCCTATCCGCATGTAGTCGTGTTAGTTTTTTCGACAGGTTTGTCATGACACACATGTACACGGCACGGCGTGTCCGCGTGTGGTCGTGTTAGCTTTGTCGACAGGTGTGTCACAATACACCAGTACACAGTACGGCGTGTCCGCGTGTAGTCGTGTTAGCTTTATCGACAGATGTGTCATAATACACCTGTACACGGTATGGCGTGTCCGCGTGTAGTCGTGTTAGCTTTGTCGACATATGTCGCCAGGTTTGTTGACAGGTGTATCATATATGAATATTTGTGTGATTATAAAATACGGACGTCGCTAAGTATAATTATGATATATCTAAATGTAACTAACGTCGATATTAAGTGTAACTCTTGGCATTTCTCAATAATAATACTATACGTTATCTCGCCACCAACAATTCCGGGCCTAGAGCCCCGTTCACGGGTGATTACAAAACAGAAATAGGGGAACACGTATAAGAAACATCAATGCATTGGTGAGAATAACTCGTATTGAATAAAAGCATAGATCATATTAGATATGATAAATATCATAGATCATATTGTGATCATATCATAGATCATATCATAGATCATATCATGAGTACCTGGCTACTGACTTTGATGGATATTTGTATGCAATGAATCGTGCACCATTGCTTGATGCTTTCCAGAAAAATCGAGATGGTGCTCGATTGCACAATGTCTTCCAAGGATTAAAGAATAATACGTCATGATCAGCCGTAGGGATTTGATACTGCTCTTTATACGAACTTACCTTTAATTTTGCACTTATTTACTCATGTTTAGAGCACCTAATATTTATCTCAGTCCGAAACCATTTTGATACAATTGTCATGAACATTTTGCAATGGTAAAGTAGGAACAATACCGTAGCAGTATTTATATGAAATGACCTGTATGTATTTAACTGTTTAGTTTTGGCCTACGATGATGGTCATGGTTTTTTTATTTTGCTGTTGGTCCAACTATACCAGATAGTGAGCCATTTCACTGGTCGGTCGTCCCTGTAATCGTGCTCACGTTCATGCTAGCCTGTTGACCTCCTTTCAACAGCCACACAATAACACTAGCCAGAGAGCATTTAGGGGTCTATGAGCATGTCTGCCGAGTTGGCCTATGTCAACTGTTGATCATGATAATGGTACAGATTTGACCGTCAGCCATTTTAGTCAGGGCGCACGGGGGTCCAAGTGGACAGACAGCTCGTGCAATTTTTGGTTGACCTGTTTTCTAAACGTTAAACCTTCCTTAACAATAATCCAGAGGACAACGCCCTGAAATCAGTGTACCTCACTCCAAAAATCGCACATACATTCAGGCGTATAAGGAATCGGAATAGCCGTTTAGTCACAATTGCAATATATTTCTCGTAGTTTGTTTACGGGTACAAAGCTAGTTTTTATGTCAAAATATTCGGATTGTAGAGGAGAATAAATACAACAAATATCTTATTGAAATGTATATTTTAAGGCAACCACAGACAAAAGATTCAGCAATATGTAGAAAAGAAAACACTTCCGTTTCGTCATCGACATCGTGTAACATATACCCGAGTTTCATATTCAAACAATATGGTTAACATATCGTCACCCCCTCATTTTGGATTGACGTAATATTTTGACACAAAATGGAAATAATTAGTAAAAATGGGGAACCTACAGTGAAACGTAAGGAATCAGTTTGTAGGTAATGTCTTTAATAGTGTTTATTATGTCAAGGAACGCAATGTGGTTTATAATAAATGAAAACCACTCCGACTTGCGTCACGTCACGATTGCGAAACACTTGGGGTAGAGTATATGTTTGGTTCATGAATATGTTCACAGTAGCATTGTTTTACTATTGCTGTGCACTTTCCAATAAATATATCCATCACATTGATATATTACATAAAATACATTGATTATATATAAAGGTAACAATGACTATTTCTGTGTTGTCAACTGCGAAACCGAACTGATTTCTTTTGTATTGTCCAATGTTTTGTACCTGGCTTCCCGAGAAATATACGTTTCAATATAATATTGTCACCATTTTTACTCCTCGTCATTCCTGATATGCTGATACTACATTTAGGTTTGTTGCTCAATTGCTACTTTAAGAGACAACATATACCTGAATGAATGTACGATTTTCGGAATGAGATACATTAATCTCAGTGGGTTACACTCTGGAATATAATAATAATGATAATGATAATGATAATGATAATGATAATGATAATGATAATGATAATGATAATGATAATGATAATGATAATGATAATGATAATGATAATGATAATGATAATGATAATGATAATGATAATGATAATGATAATGATAATGATAATGATAATGATAATGATAATGATAATGATAATGATAATGATAATGATAATGATAATGATAATGATAATGATAATGATAATGATAATGATAATGATAATGATAATGATAATGATAATGATAATCATAATCATAATCATAATCATAATCATAATCATAATCATAATCATAATCATAATCATAATCATAAGCATAAGCATAAGCATAAGCATAAGCATAAGCATAAGCATAAGCATAAGCATAAGCATAAGCATAAGCATAAGCATAATCATAATCATAATCATAATCATAATCATAATCATAATCATAATCATAATCATAATCATAATCATAATCATAATCATTATCATTATCATTATCATTATCATTATCATTATCATTATCATTATCATTATCATTATCATTATCATTATCATTATCATTATCATTATCATTATCATTATCATTATCATTATCATTATCATTATCATTATCATTATCATTATCATTATCATTATCATTATCATTATCATTATCATTATCATTATCATTATCATTATCATTATCATTATCATTATCATTATCATTATCATTATCATTATCATTATCATTATCATTATCATTATCATTATCATTATCATTATCATTATCATTATCATTATCATTATCATTATCATTATCATTATCATTATCATTATCATTATCATTATCATTATCATTATCATTATCATTATCATTATCATTATCATTATCATTATCATTATCATTATCATTATCATTATCATTATCATTATCATTATCATTATCATTATCATTATCATTATCATTATCATTATCATTATCATTATCATTATCATTATCATTATCATTATCATTATCATTATCATTATCATTATCATTATCATTATCATTATCATTATCATTATCATTATCATTATCATTATCATTATCATTATCATTATCATTATCATTATCATTATCATTATCATTATCATTATCATTATCATTATCATTATCATTATCATTATCATTATCATTATCATTATCATTATCATTATCATTATCATTATCATTATCATTATCATTATCATTATCATTATCATTATCATTATCATTATCATTATCATTATCATTATCATTATCATTATCATTATCATAATCATAATCATAATCATAATCATAATCATAATCATAATCATAATCATAATCATAATCATAATCATAATCATAATCATAATCATAATCATAATCATAATCATAATCATAATCATAATCATAACCATAACCATAACCATAACCATAACCATAACCATAACCATAACCATAACCATAACCATAACCATAACCATAACCATAACCATAACCATAACCATAACCATAACCATAACCATAACCATAACCATAACCATAACCATAACCATAACCATAACCATAACCATAACCATAACCATAACCATAACCATAACCATAACCATAACCATAACCATAACCATAACCATAACCATAACCATAACCATAACCATAACCATAACCATAACAATAACAATAACAATAACAATAACAATAACAATAACAATAACAATAACAATAACAATAACAATAACAATAACAATAACAATAACAATAACAATAATAATAAAACACTTTATTTTAACACTATCAAATCAAATCCGGGACGGCTGTCCCGTTCACGGGTGTGTACATACATGCAAATGCAAATAGCTAAACATTCTGATGATTAATCGGCGTATATTGATTAAATGATAGTATCAATAATTCAAAGTAATGATACGCTGTGATAAAAACCGTGTAGAATATGCTATTTATAAATTAAGTCATATATGTATTTACAGATTAAATTATGTTCTTATAACATTATTATTATACATATTAAATTTAAATTAGAAACAACAATACAGCAATACTGCAGTGATAGTAATAAACATAATTATGATTAATATACAATGTATGTATATATATATATATATATATATATATATATATATATATATATATATATATATATATATACATACATAATACATATAGTAATACTTTTAGCTAAAATATACTGTTCGTTGTGTAAAACTTGTTATATATAAAATTAAAAAGTCTTTAATTGTTTCTTCAATTATCCTAGATTGCCGTTATCGCGCATATTCCTAGGGAATTTGTTCCACAGAGTGGGTCCTGCACAGGCAAATGCACGGCGGCCGAAACGTTCTAAATTCACGTTTGGCACTTCAAGGAGTAACCCGCCTGCAGAGCGCAGCGAACGGCGAGGTGCGTGCTAGAGTAGTAGTGCCGCGAGATACTCTGGCGTTCCACCGTATAAAGCCCTGTGCACGAGTACTAGTAGCTTGTATTCGATACGCTCTCTGACTTGCAGCCAGTCTAATTGCCGGAGTATTGTCGTCATGGACTGCCGGTCGCGCAACCGGATTTGCATGACAATTCGAGCCGCAGACCACCGGACCATTTCCAGACTTACATTTCGTAGAGCGCAGTGGCTCAGGGGTAGACCTCCGGACTCTCGACTAAGAGAACCCGGATTCGAATCCTGTGCTGCGGTGTTGAAACCTTGGGCAAGTTTTTTCACTCTACATTGCTCCAGTTCACCCAGCTGTATAAATGAGTACCTGGCAATAGACAGTGGTGGATATGTGTACGCGCAGCCTTTCGCACATTAATTGTAGCATGTGGCTGGATGCTTCCCAGAGAAGTTGAAATGGTATTTGATTGAACAGGTCTGCCGGGGACGTAATGTGTAAAAGCGCTTTGAGCAGTCCTATGGACTGGATACTGCGCTATATAAAAACTTACCTTTACTTTTTTTTACATACAGTGGTGCTAACGGAGTCTCGTATCTTTGGAATTCGCGACAAAACGTTGGCAACCTGTGACGTTTGCTGGCGTGCTAGTCGTACAGTTACAGAGAAAGAGTGTGGCGTGCAGTTTTGAAATTGTTCACGCTTAACATACTACTGCAGAAACACCGCGAATATTCAGTGGTGTGAGCAAGACAGGTGAATTGTTACTTGGAATGAAGTACCACCAGCAGATGATCAGAGTTATTTGGGTGGTTTCTCAAGTGTGATTAACAGTTTCATGTGGTAGTGCGAATACACATTTATAAATCTGCACATACGTGTCATAATATACCTATACATGGTTCGGCGT
>OZ024865.1:46636050-46643550 GCA_964017155.1 Oasisia sp. SBJ-2009 | reverse complement strand
TACATGACGCGATAAAAATGCTAGGATATCTTCGCGCCATCCCAATTTCCCCGTTTTAATTTTTTTATTCCCAGAAATTGTTTGCCTAAATGATTTTTATAATGTGGAAGACAGTCAAGACATATACATGACTACTGATCCATTTTAATAAATACTAGTTATTACATTCTAAGGTTTCCACTTTCAAGTTGTTAGCAACATTCTTCCGAATTTATAAGACAGGATTATCCGCGCGGCACATGAATCTCAACATATACTTGTTTTGCAGATGAAAGGTGGAATATATAATATTATAGTATATATTGCCAATAATATTCATTATGGCATGATAACTCCTAGATCAAACATTACTGCAGACATTTGTTACTCACTAACCTTCCCTTAAGTTTTGGTCGTAAAGAGAATCATCCAGAAAATATACCTCGTACGCCTTAACAAGATAACCTATGTCAGCATATGATAACATTAACAACATTGATTTTATTAAATAAATGTATGAAATGTGCTATTTAAATAAACATCCACTGAAACGTCATTATCTAGATATTATGATTAGTAGCCTACAATATGTATGCACAGCCATTTGACGCTGCCACCTTTCTGACCAAACCGCGAATTCATTATGAAATGTCTAGCCAATCGGAAATATCCGAGAAGAAAATGTTTGGCAGATGGGTAATAAATTCAAAGTAAGAAGAAATTGCACCTACAAAGACGTTTTAATTTGTTTTAATAAAAACATCGCAATTGTTATAATGGAATATACAACATTGCCATTATGTTACATTCGCAGATTTCGAAGTCGATTGCAGTGCTAGAAACGTTATCAGGTAAGATGAAAACTTCTTACTAGTAATAGGCTACTAAACTAGCAAGAATATAATGCAAAAGACTAATGTCATCATGACAGGCTACAGTAGCCTCTTCGATGATGGTTGTCCAAATAAATTGCGATAGGATTACTCATACACGTGTACGCAGACATAGTCGATTACAATAAATGCTATGTACCGCAATGCAGTCGATTGTTGCTAATTCGGGGAAGCCGTTTCGTTTGTTCAACGCATGTATGGGGCCTCAATTCTTAACTATCTGGTCTTGGTGGCTAACTCCACTGATTACAGAAATTAAATATTGCTGAACAGTTTTCGCAGCCGTATCCCCGTATTTTTTGATTTAAAGGGGGCAAACGGATTATTTCTGCGCCTCTCACCAATATTCTAGGGAAACTGCCCACGTCCCCCCGTCCCGAGCCCTATGAATAGGAGTATCTGTTTTATTTTTTTTAAATACTACGCGAAACTCATTTGAAAGTACAAACACAGGTGTTGTGTTCATTTCCAGAACTGGTCCTCGCCGAGGTTGTAGCGTAACAAAGCATTCGGTCGACTGCTTCATTGAGCTCGTTGTGAAACTCGAGAAGCAGGGAATGTCTGCCCGTAGCCTGGCCAACTACCTGCGTACGTTGGGGTACGATGATAACAATTGGTCATACCTGTGTGGTGACAGGGTGCCTCTCGAAATAACCAGTTTGAATGTTGGCGAGATAACAAGACTGAAGAATTTGATGCAACATAAATTCCACCAGAATAGAGGCAAGAGGGGCTATGAGTCGGGGGTGGCGCAAACTCGACATGGGTCAGTCACTCTTGGTCACGTCATGGCGGGCATCGACTGCGGCGGGTACAACCGGGACACCAAGCTGTTGAAAGCTTCTCTGTACGCTTTTGCAGGGACGTTTATCGATAATCTATTTATGTCCACAATCTCTGGAGACATTGGACAAGCTGCACTGGCGTACTACTCGAAAACGACGGAGTATTGTGTGTTCTGTCCGAAAGGCAAATGGGACAACCCGTCCTGTCCTAGGGTGTACGCGTACTATTCGAAGGACACCAAAATGACACACGCCGAAATGCTAGGTGACATTGACGGCTTTATTTTGGGCTATATAATTGATAACAAAAAGGACAAAACAATGAAATTGAGTGACATATTGAGTAAATATTACCAGGGCGACGGAATCAAAGCCGATGGAAAGATATATAGTTCGGCAAATCGCGCGGAGAGATTCGGAGAACTCGTCCCCGAGGAAGTTTTGACAGAGCAGACGGTGGCCTTTGCCCATGGGTATTATAGAAGAAAAAAAAAAGCATACGGCGACGCGAAGAAGTCAGATATGCTGCCTAACGTCCCGTTGGCTGTGAAGGATTTCTTCAGAAGATATATTACAGGTACAGTGTTTCATATTTCATACGTTTCACTGCTTAAAACCTGCGTACAAATGCGTGTACTTATCTACGTTCTTACATATGTTTGTTCGTACGTACGTACGTACGCACGTACGTACGCACGTACGTGTGCGTGTGCGTGTGCGTGTGCGTGTGCGTGTGCGTGTGCGTGTGCGTGTGCGTGTGCGTGTGCGTGTGCGTGTGCGTGTGCGTGTGCGTGTGCGTGTGCGTGTGCGTGTGCGTGTGCGTGTGCGTGTGCGTGTGCGTGTGCGTGTGCGTGTGCGTGTGCGTGTGCGTGTGCGTGTGCGTGTGCGTGTGCGTGTGCGTGTGCGTGTGCGTGTGCGTGTGCGTGTGCGTGTGCGTGTGCGTGTGCGTGTGCGTGTGCGTGTGCGTGTGCGTGTGCGTGTGCGTGTGCGTGTGCGTGTGCGTGTGCGTGTGCGTGTGCGTGTGCGTGTGCGTGTGCGTGTGCGTGTGCGTGTGCGTGTGCGTGTGCGTGTGCGTGTGCGTGTGCGTGTGCGTGTGCGTGTGCGTGTGCGTGTGCGTGTGCGTGTGCGTGTGCGTGTGCGTGTGCGTGTGCGTGTGCGTGTGCGTGTGCGTGTGCGTGTGCGTGTGCGTGTGCGTGTGCGTGTGCGTGTGCGTGTGCGTGTGCGTGTGCGTGTGCGTGTGCGTGTGCGTGTGCGTGTGCGTGTGCGTGTGCGTGTGCGTGTGCGTGTGCGTGTGCGTGTGCGTGTGCGTGTGCGTGTGCGTGTGCGTGTGCGTGTGCGTGTGCGTGTGCGTGTGCGTGTGCGTGTGCGTGTGCGTGTGCGTGTGCGTGTGCGTGTGCGTGTGCGTGTGCGTGTGCGTGTGCGTGTGCGTGTGCGTGTGCGTGTGCGTGTGCGTGTGCGTGTGCGTGTGCGTGTGCGTGTGCGTGTGCGTGTGCGTGTGCGTGTGCGTGTGCGTGTGCGTGTGCGTGTGCGTGTGCGTGTGCGCGTGCGCGTGCGCGTGCGCGTGCGCGTGCGCGTGCGCGTGCGCGTGCGCGTGCGTGTGCGTGTGCGTGTGCGTGTGCGTGTGCGTGTCCGTGTGCGTGTGCGTGTGCGTGTGCGTGTGCGTGTGCGTGTGCGTGTGCGTGTGCGTGTGCGTGTGCGTGTGCGTGTGCGTGTGCGTGTGCGTGTGCGTGTGCGTGTGCGTGTGCGTGTGCGTGTGCGTGTGCGTGTGCGTGTGCGTGTGCGTGTGCGTGTGCGTGTGCGTGTGCGTGTGCGTGTGCGTGTGCGTGTGCGTGTGCGTGTGCGTGTGCGTGTGCGTGTGCGTGTGCGTGTGCGTGTGCGTGTGCGTGTGCGTGTGCGTGTGCGTGTGCGTGTGCGTGTGCGTGTGCGTGTGCGTGTGCGTGTGCGTGTGCGTGTGCGTGTGCGTGTGCGTGTGCGTGTGCGTGTGCGTGTGCGTGTGCGTGTGCGTGTGCGTGTGCGTGTGCGTGTGCGTGTGCGTGTGCGTGTGCGTGTGCGTGTGCGTGTGCGTGTGCGTGTGCGTGTGCGTGTGCGTGTATTTGTATTTGTAATGTATGTATGTGAAGTGCGCATGCATGCATGTACAGTATGTAATTATCATTATGTTAATGTATGTATTTATTTTAGGGGCGATCCCACAGTATTTTGAAACATTCCCTGTCCAATTGGACTTTTCTAGCATGTTTTGACTTTATGCACGGGCAACGGAAACAGCAGCGCTTACATGTAATCGACATTCTCCCATGACCCTTGTGGTTATAATTTGAGCCCGGAGGCAACATGATACCAATACACCAAACAATGACATTGAATGTGTATTGTACCTGTTCCATATGCTTTCCACCTAGGGGAAACGACAGGGTTCATGCCCGCTAAAAGATTTATGCTGACGAAGCGACTCTATTATGGAGTGCTTAACATTTTCCATTAGTATAAAGGCGTTATACCATAATTATGGGTCAACAAATCCCCACTGCAGCTTTCAGAGGTCAGAACTAGTGGCCGTCTTAATATGAGAGGCAAATATTGCGGAGAGATTTGGAGAACTCGTCTCCAAGAAAGTATTGGATTTCTCGGACATTTTTACCCAGTTGTGTTCTCACCCAGCCTCATTTTTAAAGCCGTATGCGTTGTTGATTTCCAAATTCATTTTTTCACCATGTAAAATATGGCTGTTCTCTATCTCTCTCTCTCTCTCTCTCCCTCTCTCTCTCCCTCTCTCTCTCTCTCTCTCTCTCTCTCTCTCTCTTTGTATATATTCGTTGCAGTGTACCAGCCAAGGCCATTGCAATAAGATACATTGAAAATACATACTTCGTGATACCAGCCCCGCGATTGTACAAACGAGATAAAGTCAAACGTAGTTGTTGCTGAGACTGTGCAGTCAGGTTCCTAGTTACTATGATTATGTGTTTTGCGAAGGGAGCGGTATTACGGTTGCGTGTGCGTATTGCGAATCCATATTACCGCCCATGTCTACATAGCTGCCCATTCCCCATATTCAGAATATTTCGACCTAATCGTCTATGCGCGATAATGTGGTAAAATATGGTAAAATATGATGTTTCCCTAGTATTTTCCTCAATGTAATTCGAGAAATTGGCCTCGATACTGAACGCCACTGCTATTTTATTTTTCTCTTTCTGTTCGGTATTGTACTGTTGTTTCCACCTACACACCTCAGTTGTCTGGAATGATTCTCTTCGCATCTCTTCAAACCACTCCATGTCCCTCTATATGATGTATTGTCAAAGCAATACAGACTATATTCAAATAATTCAACTATTGGTTTGTTCATATTTTAGATCGGTCTGAGTTCCTGCCCACCTTCAAAACATTACTGTCAATATACAACGGTGTTATCAGCGGAGTCGACTTGCGCAAGAAACTACTCGGGAACCGGAAGTTGACCCTAGTGAAAACACTCGCGGCCACTGACGGTCTGCGCATGTCCTACATGCTCAACCAGCTAACCGGTTACCACATCCCAAAGACACAGTCTCAGGGGGCTTTCATAGGAACAGACAACAAGGTGTATATATACAATCCGACAGCGCTGAAGACGTATTTGACGAAGACGTACAAAGACGACCTGCCACAGACGGCCGCCTCAGCAACAGCGTTCAAGGGACAGCGAGGCATCATGATACTCGATGTCTCTCAAGTGGACGGCAGTGCTGGCTCCGTCGGACTGTGGGACGGCAGCAAGATGCACCAGATAAATGACTACACAACGTCAGCCTTAGTCCGGGCTGTTACTTTCTGGAAAACAAGAGGTAAGATAGTGAAAATTGTGTTCATGGCTCAAAGAATTAAGCTTCAAAGTAAGTTAATTATACTACAATAAGACGTAAGATGTCCAATTTGTTTTTCACTCCCCGTATGGTATGGGTGTTTTCTGGGAGCAAGCAAACGATCGATTGAGTGCGTGAGCGATATATCATGTGTGTGAACGATTGAGTGAGTGAGTGAGTGAGTGAGTGAGTGAGTGAGTGAGTGAGTGAGTGAGTGAGTGAGTGAGTGAGTGAGTGAGTGAGTGAGTGA
This sequence comes from Oasisia sp. SBJ-2009, assembly GCA_964017155.1. Taxonomy (NCBI): domain Eukaryota; kingdom Metazoa; phylum Annelida; class Polychaeta; order Sabellida; family Siboglinidae; genus Oasisia; species Oasisia sp. SBJ-2009. The sequence goes on along the minus strand of OZ024865.1, from coordinate 46,637,795 downwards.
GTGAGTGAGTGAGTGAGTAAGCGACTGAAAGACTACGAATGTAATTTCCAACAACACCACGACGTAATTGTACGTCGCGTAACCCATAATATAACATGTTCAACACGAAACATCAAAGTCATAACAGATATTTGTGGGGAAAGTGGTAAACAAAAGTCTAATACATATGTTCAGTTCACCTCTCTCATCTTACATTAACAAAACTGGTTGACTGGTCCGCTGTTATGTAGCACATGTTATCTTCTTGCATCCCATGCTTATATTTTCCCGAACCTTGCTATCGTTTTAAGCAAATACAAATTAAAATCGTTATTTGTAAAATGTGGTCTAGTCGGGATATTTGACTTGTGTTTAGTGGCTGTTGTTTTACAGTGAGATAATTTACCTTCAGTGTAACATTGTCAGTTATGCTATGCTCCTTACTGTGTGGGACGTCTTTGCATAATGCTAAATCGAATGATTTACGCAGAATTTCCATGTTTTACTAAATATAATATGTTATATACAGTGAAACATTTGCAAGCGAACAATCACAATATGTCAAGGATGACAACAAAAGTAATTGTCAGGGGTCTACGCCAGCAAACTCATGCAAACAATCTACTTATACATTTTTATGACACATACATACGTGATACAAAATCGTAACTCATATTGTCACAGTGTATCTGAATACCTCATCGTCAATTGCAGGATGTGACTACCTTGCTGATATAGGCAACTGCGATTTTTACAAATGTGTTGACAAGGCGTTACCTTGTGGAGAAGATGGCTACGCGTTAGGATTCGGCGGTCGTTACTGCAACAGATTAATTGAATACTACGACAGGTTTACTGCCGAGGTGAGTGGAATAACATAGGCTAAATATTTTAGCCCAGGACAACGATACCGAGCAATGAAAAAGTCGGCGGTCTTTTGTTTTCTCTCCTAACCATGCAAATTATCTGTTAAAGCCAATAAAGATCTCCCCACATATCTTACATACATATACAGGTTTACCCATATTTACACACTATGTTACAAAATGAAATAATTTAAGTTCACGTAAAGAATACAATTCACAAAATAAACTAGTGCCGCGGTGGCTATGCGGTGCTCAGCGATTGCCGTAACGTCGGTAATTTGTCGCGACGTCGCTACATAAATGAGATTCGAAAATTCCGATTTTATCCAACCGTAACTAATCGTAAATAGTCTTAACTAACCCTAAACTAAGCTGCTGGCCAGTTTTGTAATTTGTTTTTGAATTTCATTTGTTTCAGTAATGTGATTATATTTTGTAACCTTCTATGTGTACATCTGTAATATAAGATATACGAGGACACGTTTGGCGGCTGCAGGTGGTCGGTGTCCTGGTTATGTAAGAAAGTTAACTATCGTCAACAATTCTTAAATTTGCATATATTTGCATATGTAAAACGTGTGACTCTGGTGTTATTTCCAGAAGAAAAACTATGCGCGCGCTCACACACACACGCGCGCGCGCGCACACACACACACACACACACACACACACACACACACACACGCACACACACACACACACACACACACACACACACGCACGCACACACACTCACATTTACCTGTCAAGAAACTTGTTATTTGTGGTCTGTATATTTTAGCCGCCTAATCCGACCATCTTAAGCAGACTGATATTACGATTGTGTTACTAATACATAGGTAAAGGCGCTGTCTTATATAGCGCAATATTCAGTCATCAGGACTGATCGACACAGTTTAT
>OZ024865.1:46616050-46631050 GCA_964017155.1 Oasisia sp. SBJ-2009 | reverse complement strand
GTAGACCTACTAGGATTACGCTACGGCAGTATGGTAGCGTTGCTTTACAGAGTCTGGCTCATACATTCGACCTGGCATGGATACATTCCGCTTCAGTCTCTTGCTTCTTGCACAACGTCTAATCAAGCCTCATCCAGCTGCGCTAGGTTGCGTTATCTGTGGTGTCTCCACCCTAACCCTCTCGTTGGATCGTCGTAGCTGTAGCTGTAGTGTTTGTAATATGTCACACTCGATATAACAAATGTATACATTGATACGTAGCGAGTTGGTGGTAGTCATATTATATTTTATTGATGTGCGAACTAATTATTTTAATCGCAATCTAGTTACTCTGGACATGTTAATCCACGCTGAATGTATTCAGGTGAACGTTGTTTGGTTCAGCGAATCGTACACATAACGAAGCATATATTGGTGTTTCGACATTACGTTAATGTTCTTTTCCATCTGACAACGTTCCGTGTTTATTGTGTTCTAGAATAAAAGCATTTCATTGTATACTACACTGGAAGTGATATATGTCGGTGATGGGTGTGGAATTTCGTTGCGACATTTTGTTTTATGCATGGGTCATTTAATAAAATTAACAAATGTAACAAATGTGTTGTGTGTGTGTTATGTGGTAATGCTGATTACATACATATAGACTACTAAGTAGTTAATTACCTCCATGTGAAGGCTTTGGTAGCCATTTTAAAGGAACATCTGGTGAAATTCAACCATCGAATGTATTTATTCACCTTTGAATAGTAAAAGCACGACGAGCTACAACCAGCCAAACACTGGATAATTGCAGCCGCTGAAACTGTGAGTAACAATAATAACAACAATAACTCAATATCATAATAACTGAGTATATCGGTTTCAGTTGCTTTGGGGCTGAGCAGGTCAAATATGTTAAAGTGGAGAAGATGTTCGCCTTGAAAAATATGCAATACGAGAGTTGTGATACGAATAGCCCCAACTAGCTATATTTTCCGAAGAATAATTATAAGCAGAAGCGGTGTGGCACTTTGTCGGTAAGAATGGTCATGGAAATCATGCAATTCAATCGATTATTATGGTGGTTGCCATGTTACCGGCAGCTACTTGTGTTTAGCGATCTTGACAAGTAATGAAGAATGCCATCTTTCGCGCAGTACAACCTGCTTTGGGGCAAATGTGTACATATGTTATGATTATGTGCATTTATATAGGAGACAGGACACAGCAATGATATTCTAACGACGGATTGCAGATGTAGTAAAGTAGCGTTGCTTTACTGAATGAATACTAGAAAAATCATGTCCTAAATAAGTTTTTTGTATAGCTTTCTCATCTTAACTGTCCGATTTAATATTGATTTTACCACACCGTCATATACATTATATAGTTATTTATGTAGTGCAGACAATATGAACGATTTTAGGCCGTATGTGACTTTTACGCGATTTGTATGTTACATTTTTGAACGTTGTGGTTTCACAACAGTTTGTTAAGCACGTATATCTCACAAGGTGTCGAAAGCCCGATTATTACAACCAAAAGCAAAACAAAGTCCAATCTTTTAACATGGAGAAAATGGACTTCCTGCTCCTGAGTGCGACCAACCTCGTTTTCGAGCGCGAGACTTGCATGGCCTATTAATTAATAAGAGTAAATCAGTAATGGGGCTAGTGTGTTTTCGTGATAATGCAATTGCTAAGTTATGTCACCACCTACTTCGCACAATTTGTAATAAATAAGGATCCCTCGACGAACACCTCGGAATTCTAGCCGCGGGTCTAACTATCTTTATATCGCTGGGCAAGTCGGCCACCACTAGACCAGATATTATCAAGTGCACTACTCAAAATCAAGTGTTTATAACGCAATCCAAGCGAAGTCAGCGCTGCGTCAGGAAGAATACGTCGACAGCGCTTACTATCGTTCACCGTCGTAATACGATGCCACAAGGTCAAGGGAAGGTCAATGTGAAGGCCACCACTGTACGAGGTGAGGAGATGATTCCAGTAGCTGGCACTGACGGTGATTGAACTGTTCAGCGATGTAAGCGTTATGAAGAGAATGAGGGATGCGCTGTATCCACGGGAGCTTGTGGAAAAACTCGATGATATGACGCGTCGCCTGGCCGTGCTGACCACGTGCGCTCAAGTCGTTTACGATTATACTAGGTCCTGTCCCTATATAATGTAATAGAAATGTGTAAAACACTGCCTCAGTCACTGGGACTGGCGTCCATTGCAAGCCAGTCGCTCACTTTCGAACATAAAAATTGCTCCGTTGTAATGCAGACTGCGAGTATCGTGATCACAAATAAAGTGTCCAATCGATGTCACAATAGCAGTTAATTTTAATTGCAAATGAATCCTTGTTTGTTTACCTCGCGCGACTTTCTTGCGACACCAGCAGCCTCTTCCCGTTTCAAGTTTTTCCTGTGTCCCCGATGCATTTGTCTTCTGTGCTCTTCCGGGATCTCGTCCCAGTGCACAGTTCAGACAGTGAGACACAGTGACACTGTATATCGGACATCTTGTAAGTTGTAGTTGTCCCGATGAGTGAAGAATAAAATAACGATTACTTGTTGATATTATGCTGGGTCTACAGTTTATTGGTACACGCTATCAGTCATCTTGACTTCTTGCCATCAGATGATTCTAGGTCGACTACGACTTGTTTCGTAAGTAGAAAATCTATCTAAATTTTCAGAAAGAAAGGTTCACGCAGCTCACAATCCGCGTAGCCTTAGCTGATATTGCCATAGAGACGGGTCACGCAGATGTACTGTGGCGTAATATCCGAAATGGTCGTGGCCAGGATGAGCGTCATTTCCTGTAATGCCACGTGGACTGTGAATTCAGGCAGTTCGCGTCACTTACAACGCTTTTCTGAAAGGTATCGAAACCTAGTTCAGACATACACGCACACACGCACACACACATGCACGCACACACACATATATACACATACACATACACACACACACACATACACACACACACACACACACACACACACACACACACACACACACACACACACAAACACACACACAAACACACACACACTGATTATGTACGTTATGGCACAGGTCTTTGAGAGTTGTAACAGGGTTACAAAATACCATACAATTTGTCTTCCATATGTTTAGGGACTGACCCTGTTTATTGCACAACATACATATGTAATATATCATTCTACCTATATCACTGATGCTGCAGAAACATATTGGTATGGTTCGCAAATCAGATGAATTTCAATATATTTGAAACAAACAAATACAATTTACCTTACCTTAAAAAACTATGTTAAACCCGAAATAGATAATTGCGAAACACAACTCTTTAGGATATATCTGAAAGACAATAAATTATAATGGCGGTGAACAAATTGATTTCAATTTTGTGTGTAAATGATAATATATTGATGAGCAACACCAATAAAGAAATAGCGGCATATTTGTGACAGTATACAACATTACGTGTCATGAGTGTGATAACATAATTGTGTTTTTATACTTATAAAGTTGAAATTATACATACAACTGACACTTTAATGTTGTTATTACTGTCCATTAAAAGTCATCCTGTTCCCTTGGGTGCGTGTCACATCACGTTACATCGTGCCCTGTGGCTGGTCATAAGTCACGCTTTAAGTGCTGGTTCTCCAGAGAAGGTTTTGGTTACTGCAATTAACGTCATGCATTGTTGTTCCTGTCATGATGTCACACAGTTCCTGATGGCAGGTTGTGTGTCACGATAAAAGTACTGCGTCCACAGAATCCAGATTCGGCTGTTTTAATTGCCCTCAACGTCACGTGGTTGTGCTCCTGTGATGACGTCATACAGTTCCTGCCGGCGTGTTGTAAGTCACGATGTAAGTGCTGGTTCTATAGAGGCCGGCTTTATTGACCGCGGTCAAGGTCACGTAGTGGTGTTTCGTGTGATCCACTCCAGTGATCCTCAATGTTGTCCTTTCTGTCTCCAGTCCGGTCAGTACATCGATCCCACCTCGTGTTGTCCCTGAAATACCAAAACAAACAGCCTTTATAGATATGTAATATAGGTAATGATATCATGAATTTGTGCTTAGATTACACTGAACAGTGAAGTATTTGTTATAATGTTGGCGATTACATTGCGCAATAAATGATGTTTTCGCGGGAATAAATCTGAACAATATTAAATGGAAACATTCCTTATCATGTTGGATTTACAAACTGGAGTTATCACACACCATTAATTGTTACGATTCGTTATCATCACCGTCTTATGCATATTACAAAACTGAGGATGGACATGTAGTATTTGTTTATCTACATGCCAGCAAATGTTAAATGTTCTATGAAGCTACATTAGAAAACATATGTAATTGATGTATTACCTATGTTGACTTCATAGAAGAGAGAAGAATTGCTGAGAAACACGCCTGTCCAGTCCAAGTTGAGTATCCACTGCTTCGGCCAGTGGCTTCTGATTGATACATCTGTGAAACGAGAACACCAGCAATTATAGTAAGTCGTTCACTTTGAATAAACCGTAGTTAAACTGATGTCAGCTTAATCACATAAAGAGTGTCCGCCGGGTACATAGTATATGACACCCATGAAACGCATTACAGTATGCTACGAAACACAGTTTGATCGAGATAAGAAAAATGTGACACTAACTCTTCTATGATGCTGGACTCAAGGAACAGTATTGCCTGTTCACAACTGCTATCACTTCAGTACTAGAAAATATGCACATTGTAAATTGACTGACACTATGAGCAGGCTGCCTTATTTTGTACGACGCATTGCTACTTAGTTTAGTGAATCTCACATGCCGATCACGTCGGTAAATATTTACAATACCTAATCATTTGTACACTATTATCAATGAATACGATCACGGGTTTTAGGAGAATCTCATCACTCACTCTTGGTCTGTGGAGTGTCCGTCTCGATGGTGAAGTTCCTGCTGATGACGTCACTCCTCCTGCCCGCGTGATTGGTCGCCCGCATCATCAGTGTGTAGGTGGTGTACGACTCCAGACCGAGGTCTTGTAGTTCGACGAACAGTTGGTTCGCAGACGTTAGGCTTCTCCACGGCAGAACAAACTGGGCGGTCGCTCGTCTGATGCTCACCTTCAAACGAGACGGTTTCATTTGTCATTCTTACCAATGTTTTATTAACTATGCAACACAGTTTATAATTAGCAAATATTTGTCCCAATGTAATATACAATACAAAGCTGTTACAGACTCTCTATATATAAGCCAAATGGAACATTTGTACAAGTACACACTTTATATTATACCAGAGTGTATACTCTTATTAGTTACAGTTAATATATTACATTATGATTGAAATGATGTAGTATTTGTTCAGTTAACAATATGACGTCTGAGCGGGATTAGATAGTACAGTTTCTTCTTAAATCAATTAATTTATTTATTTATTAAAATAATTGTAATGGTTTAACTTGTTATGCCCATCTTATTGTACAACAATGAAATTGTAGTTATATAATTATTATTCATTATTATTATTGTAATACTAAAATGCTACTTGTTTTATCCAGCATTCAATATACTAATTATGATTGTCATTGCAGGGTAATCTAGTTTTTGTTCAGCTACAGTAAACACAATTCTAACCACTATATTAATTTTGAAATCACTTTAATTATTATCTTGTGTTGCTATTATCATTGCGTAACTCCAGTAATACACGTACATACGTATATGTAGGTATTCATCTTGCTGGTCTCCAAAGATCAATCATTATGTATACTTACAATACTGTATCTACTGTATTATAAAATACACAATTGATTTGAAATAAATAAAATATATATCTATCTGTTTATCAGTTGAGATTGTTAATATATGATATGCACAAAACATATAATGACTCTACATATATGTGTGAACATTTATAGACATACACATTTGGGACTTAGGACGCACGAAAGGTTATACGAACAGCACATACACACATACATGAACACACACATGCGCATGCACGCACTCACACACTCTCCCAAACACACACACACACACACACACACACACACACGCCCCACACACACACGCACACACACAAACACACCCACACACATACACACACACCCACCCACGCGTCCACACCCACACGCACGCACAAACACACACACGCCCACACGCACACACACGCACACACAAACACACACACACACACACACACACACACACACACACACACACACACACACACACACACACACACTGGTTCTGTACCTTATGGGACAGGTTTTTGAAAGTTGTAACACGGTTACAAAGTCCTATATAATTTTTCTTGCATATAATTAGAAATTGACCCTGTTTATTGCACAACATACCAATGTAATCTAGCTTCTTCTGACCAGCGTTACGTCTAAACCCACCTCGTAGCCCGCTATCCCGGACTTGTCCCGGACTCCCTCCCAGCCAAAGAACAGACGCTCTGTGTCCGTCTGGTGACTGTCACGTGTCGGAAAGTATGACACAGAACTCGTGATGACATTCAGCGTTGCCATGGATACATCAGGCGATTCAGTCACCATGACAACGCCGCTGGAGACGAGCGTAGACTGAAGGCCGGCGTAGTTGAAGCAGCGGACGACGCTGAAGACGGTCTCGCCGTGACTGACGGAGACGTCCAGGGCGACTGACGCCGTCGACAGCGAAGTTGTCCTCGTGAACGGCTGAACCTCCTGAGAGCCAGGGCTCTTGCCTGTAGTGTACAAAGTCAATATATAATTATTATGTTTGTCATGAGGCTTTACATTTAAAATATGTTCGTTGTATGAGTAGAGAAATACCGCTATTACGAATACCACATCATAACATGGTGTTCATGCACTACACGAATGCTTCAAATATACTATAGCTAAACAAAATGTAGTATGACACATCCTATCATTTGTAGTAAGTGAACTATAGAAACACACAGATTATTAAATGATGTCTATAAACGTTGTTGTATTAATCCAAACACATCGCCATGCAAACAGTTAAGTAGGGTTGCGAAGTAACCATTTAAATACGGGGAAAACCCTCGACATATGACCGCTCCATAAGTTAAGTTTCTATCGATAAGAGCTGCAACACATAATTGTGAATTCTATCGTGATATGTTCAAAACGCGATACTCTTCACGCCATCTAAAGTTCTCATCATTCGAACGTTTGAGCGAAGTGGGACAACATGGCTGCACGATTTGTCCGCGGCAAGACAATAATTAATTCTAACCTACAATCCAGACACTACATCACCTTAGCTTACAAGCTTACCTACGGCCCACTCACAGTACTTGACACCACTTTCTGGGTCTTTCACGAACCACTTAATCTCCAGATTGCGTGACGTCTGATAGGACACGTCTTCACCACTGTCGCCGTCCTACAAGTAACACACGCGTGTCTTACTGTCTGGTTACTAGGCTGGTCGTTTAATATGTTTGCCACCAAACTATGTTCTCTAGACGTAGCAGTGAAGTTGGAAGCCATAGCGACATGTAGTTAAACATTATATCTACTCCCATCCTAAACATTTCTTTATTAGTTACATTGTAAAGCATATTTAAAATGCTAACATTTGCTACGTTATTATGATTTGTGCAATTGATTGTTTAGCTGTTTCTCTTGTGTGTCTCAATAATTTGTTTGCCAATTGACGCAATAATTTCTTTAGGAATACGTACAAGTTGACGCTTTAACAATGCATGACATATATGCATATGACATTGTAAGTTTTAGATACATAGTGTTGCATTCATGTCTTAGCAAACAGGGTTTGATGTCAGTTAATTTGCTTGTGTTCCTAATCAATGAATTGTTGCTAGTCACTCACGACCAGACAGCAGAGTTGAGGCGGCGTGAGGTCAACTCTCCGTGGGTCAGAGTAGATGGCCGTCGTTAGTCCGGCCGCGTTCTCAGCCACCACGGTCACGTGCAATTCTGTGCCATGCTGCAATAGAAGGGCGTCTGTGCGTGCGTGAGTCTGCCGACCGAGAGACCGGAAGTTCTGTAGTTGAACACCGCCTGCAACATAACGACATGTCGCCTTGTGCGCAATTCATGTGTCCGTACGTAAATAACATATACGACACGTGTTTATGTTTCAGTAATGATCCTATTTTAAATTTGGGATTTCCCAAGGCCCTGTTATATATTGATTTTTCGGACACATGAATGTAACTGTACCAGCGCACGCGTTACATGTATTTCATATATGCAAGCATACGGGTGAAAGAAATGTTGCTTTCACTATCATTGTATTCAGTAAAACAGCACTGCAGTCGTGTTACAAAGCTATCGACATGACTCACCCCGCACTGTTCCGATGGCCCAGGAGTGGCCGGTCACGGGACTCTCCGGGTCCTCGACATCCCACGCCGCCGTCACTGCCGTGTAGCTGCCCCTCGACGTCACGTGCACGTGCATCGGCTGGACATGAGAACTGACCGGATCTCTCGGGTCAGTGGACGGACTGCGATGACCAAGTCCGACTTCTTGGACAACAACATTGTCCAGCAGGAACCCGGTCTTGTGGCCAACGGCGCCGACGACAACGACCGACGACGAATCACCGGCTATGAAATAATACACGTGTTTCTGCCATTCGCTAGAGGTCGCCACCTCCTGCTGGACAACAAAACCCGAGTGAAATCCCGGAAGTCGCACGAAGCCAAGTTGCTGGGAGTGGAAGCGACCGGTGTCCGGAGTGTGCACGTGGAAAGAGACTCGATACTTCGCCTTCGTCACCGTCGCAAACGTCTGCTTCACGTAGCCGCTGACAATGTCGACAAACTGGCGTCCTTCGGGGGCAGTTGTCCCGTGACTACTTGACGTCAGATAAACTGTCCCCAACCCTCTCCACTCCTTCGGAACGATCATCCTGGCGACAGTTTGGAGACTGTCCTCTTCGAAGGACGGGTTCTTTATGAGGTTGTTTCCCAAGAGAAATCTATGAACAGGGCTGGGCGGCGTAGAGTCAATGACAACTCCGTCTGAAGAGACTCCGGCTGACTTCAATCCAGCGCCGTTGATGGCGTAAACAGTGGAGTACAGTATCGTACCTGGAGTCAAGACATAGCATAGCATAGCATAGCATAGCATAGCATAGCATAGCATAGCATAGCATAGCATAGCATAGCATAGCATAGCATAGCATAGCATAGCATAGCATAGCATAGCATAGCATAGCATAGCATAGCATAGCATAGCATAGCATAGCATAGCATAGCATAGCATAGCATAGCATAGCATAGCATAGCATAGCATAGCATAGCATAGCATAGCATAGCATAGCATAGCATAGCATAGCATAGCATAGCATAGCATAGCATAGCATAGCGCGCAGCGCGCAGCGCGCAGCGCGCAGCGCGCAGCGCGCATCGCGTAGCGTAGCGTAGCGTAGCGTAGCGTAGCGTAGCGTAGCGTAGCGTAGCGTAGCGTAGCGTAGCGTAGCGTAGCGTAGCGTAGCGTAGCGTAGCGTAGCGTAGCGTAGCGTAGCGTAGCGTAGCGTAGCGTAGGAATAATAATTCTGATCAAACCAACCATGTTGTGTCAACACACATATATATAATAAGGTACATCACAACATTTATTTGTGTTTCTACTTTAAACAATTAGTATAATTGCTTGTAATTTTGATATTAGCTTATATTTTGATAGTTCTGCTATTCGAGTTGAATGTAGCATTAACGTAGAGCACATTCGTTATTTCCATTCAAGTTTTCCTTACACAAATGTAGAATAAACCACAAAATTTGCTTCGCAATGAAAGATACAACGAATCCACTTCATACCCGACGAGACAATAGACGAGAGTTCAGCGGTACTTCTCGTGTGCAGGCCGACATCCCGACACGTGACAACGTCCTGTTTGCCTGGAGCAGTTCCAACGCACCAGTCGTAGTGGTCAATGTACGACTCGTCGTCACTGAAGCCACGCCACCACGCCGACACTGTCCGGTTGTCGGAGCTGTAGTCGTGGTCAGAGAGACCGCGGCCGTCCCAAACATGGCCGGTCACTGGCGATGTTGTGTCCACCTGCACATTGGGTTTGTTAATTAGTAACTGGGTTCTGTTTCTGGTTCGAGTGATTTGTGTGTGGGTTAATTCAGACGATAACAATTGTGAGAAAAGTATCAATCTTGACTAAATCACAGACGATGAACTAATGAGTTATATTCCACGAATCATTTATTATTTCACGTGGACGACGCCTATAGGCAAATGTAACCTATAATTTGGAGGCATAATAATGTCTTTCGTCATTCGAAACGTTTGGCAGGTGACAACATAGTTGTTCGCAAGATACACTTATGCCAATACTTTCAGTGTATATTTGTGTCGAATGTCTTATTATAGACAATGGATCTGGCCAGTTTAATAAGATTTCACCTGACTTTACACACACACACACACACACACACACACACACACACACACACACACACACACACACACACACACACACACACACACACACACACACACACACACACACACACACACATACACACACACACACACACACACACACACACACACACACACACACACACATATATATATATATATGCGATATCACCCTAAACGAGTATAGAAAACATACCTTGAATCCATCGGAATACGCCGCCTTGAAGAGACCAGCTTCATTGAAAGCGATCACCGTACTAAAGTACATATCGCTTGAGTCCATCGTAAGTCCACGCAAACAAGTCTCTGTGACGTTTGACGTCAACGTTTCCTCGGCCAAGTCCCGGCCACCGAGGGTCTTACTGACGGACGCTACGTAACGTGCAAGTCCAGCGTGAGAATCCCTGAAGACGCCTCGCCATGACAGCGTCACATTTGATGTTGACGTAATGAAGTCTACGTCACCACGTGTCGTGCCGCTACGTAACTCCGTCACTTTGTTAGCACGAGACAGCTCTGGCGGTGTTTTGTCGGTCTGTACGCCGTCGGTGGTGTACACGGCGTACGAGTTGGCGTCGTACCACACTCGCACGTACACATTGTAGCGCTTGTGGGGCTTAAGTATCGCGTCTACGAGACAAACATTTGTAGATAGACACATATGTTTATTTTATTTATTTATTGGTGACATTTTATCGTCAACAGTAAACTTTATCTTCTTATTTTTTAATACCGGTGTCCGCTTATCGTAGATCCATCGTAATTGTGATAAATAGTCAAATATGACTGTTATTACTTTTATGAAAGAAGAACGAGAAGAACACGAAGAAGAACTAGACCAACAAAAAGAAGTAGAACAAGAAGAAAACACAGATATCCACTGTGAAATGATATACACAAGTGCAATCACGCACGCTTAAACACGCTTACACTGAAACACTCAACTACCCACACTCACGGACGGACGCACGCACGCACGCACGCACGCTGGAACGCACACACACACACACACACACACACACACACACACACACACACACACACACACACACACACACACACACATACACCCACAAACATTCGTATCTTACCCGGGTTCTTGGAGCTGCCTGTTGTGTATATTGCCATGTTGCGTTGTCCTGTTTCTCTCCACAACGGTTCCTTGAGCACGTCGAGGAGGCCCCCGCCCATCGACTGTCCCTGCTCGCCCACACTCCACTCGCATCTCTCAGGAGCCTTGCCTGACGTGTCAGTTGTCCGCCAGGTGGCAGCAAGGGTACATTGCGATCGAGTGAAGTCGAGGTCCAATGTATTCGTGTCCGGATTGACGGAGTAATTCTCGATATCGTAAACGGACAGACTCCGGTAGCCTGCTTTGTCTGTAAAGTAAATATCACGTAAAGTCCTATTTAGTATTACACTCTTTTTGAGTATTACACTCAATACTTTATAGCATTATATTAGAAAGCACGAATTATTCCATTATATATATATATATATATATATATATATATATATATATATATATATATATATATATATATATATATATATATATATATATATATATATATATATATTACAATGTAAAACGTATTTATTTATTTACGTACTGTATTGAATATATATATATATATATATATATATATATATATATATATATTATATTATGCAGTGGCATATAACAATTTTAATTCGCGAAACTGATGTCAAATTGTCGTTGTAGTAAGTACCGTATCTACTTCTGTATTTAGGTTGTAATCATTGTCGTTTTGGTTTACCCAACATTCATTGTCCACTTATTTAGCAGCGCCTGTCTACGCTACGTTGTGACGTGACATGACATCATGTTCGTCATCTCACCCTTGATGTCGACACAGCCGCCCGTTGACGCGCACATGAGTTGTCCGTGCGGGGCGCAGGTGCAGTGTCCCTCGCAGGTGACGGGCTGACACCGTCGCACCAAGGCGAGCGTGCCGGCCGCAGACTGCGACGGCACGGCCGTGAAGGTGCCGTGGAGACGACTGCTCACGAGACCCACCTGAGACAGACAGAGACTTGTTGAACGCTGACGATACCCATCTGTTGATGAAATGTCCTTGATGTATATTCTAAGGTTTATAGCTGAATATAACTTAGACGCGGCGTAAAACTTAGTTCAAAAAAGCATAGCTAATTATAATAGTTAATTGTAAACGATTGCCGAAAAATAGTTACATAGTTATAATTACGTGACATTAATCACCTTGTTCTCAGCCCACAGCGATATGTATATTTGCTGGTTTGGCTGAATGCTTGTCGTAGTAGAAAATTCCTCTTTCTGAACGAAACCTTCATCCATGTGTGGGTCGTCCTTGGTGTGTGCAACCATAAGAGGCTTGTCTGCCGGCTGCAAGTGGACAACCAGAGCAATCCTTAGAGTAATTTTATGTGAGGATACCAACATCGACATTAGCGAACAAATCATTACTTCGCATCAAGAAAAAACTGCTCCAGAGATAGCCTGAATATATTATCTTCCAAAAGGAATAAAGTCAAAGTGATTGAGATACAAAGGCGAAATGTGTTTATCCGTAGTCTAAATGTATTTAGTGAACGTATGGCATAAACAACTTATGTTGACTAGATGTATTGATTTGTTATTGATTACAATTAAAGTTAAATAATAGTGTAGCGTGGGTTTTACCAATTACATGTTTCGCGAATCGCATGATCTCTATATTTTGACAGGTCTTCTCTGTTATCGCGACATTACAGAGTTCAACAAGTGAAATTGGACAAGATATCGATATAGCCGAAAGTGTCTTCTACAGCTTGAGGGATTCCCACGTTAACCGCTACATAGCAACGTTCGTCGCCCAACACTGAGTACAGACCAAGAGATCAGAAGAGCCCATCTTCCGTCCGACTGTCAGGTAGTAGGAGGTGACAGGGCAGTGAGCGTCCGAGAAGCCGAGCCACGCGAGTCGTATTGTGCTGTCATTATACGTCATCCAGCCAGCTCGGTGTCTCGTCAGTGCCGCGCTGTGCTCTGTCTCGACGGCGAAGGCGCCTGTCACTGGCGCAGTGCCGTCAATCTGTTCAAGACAACAATGAGGTCTTCATACCGTGATCTGGACAGGGTGACGCTGGCAACTACCGATATGTATACACTGAGGTTGTTAATTAAGAATAAACAATACAGTGCGTCTGGATCACGCGTACTTTTGAAGATCATTGCGTGTTGCACACAACAAAAATAATAATTTATAAACGTCCATTTATCTAATTAACACAACTACTGCTATATTTTAGAATATATGTATACAGAAAGACGGACAGGCGGGCGGGCGGGCGGGCGGGCGGGCGGGCGGGCGGGCGGGCGGGCGGGCGGGCGGGCGGGCGGGCGGGCGGGCGGGCGGGCGGGCGGGCGGGCGGGCGGGCGGGCGGGCGGGCGGGCGGGCGGGCGGGCGGGCGGGCGGACGGACGGACGGACGGACGGACGGACGGACGGACGGACGGACGGACGGACGGACGGACGGACGGACGGACGGACGGACGGACGGACGGACGGACGGACGGACGGACGGACGGACGGACGGACGGACGGACGGACGGACGGACGGACGGACGGACGGACGGACGGACGGACGGACGGACGGACGGACGGACGGACGGACGGACGGACGGACGGACGGACGGACGGACGGACGGACGGACGGACGGACGGACGGACGGACGGACGGACGGACGGACGGACGGACGGACGGACGGACGGACGGACGGACGGACGGACGGACGGACGGACGGACGGACGGACGGACGGACGGACGGACGGACGGACGGACGGACGGACGGACGGACGGACGGACGGACGGACGGACGGACGGACGGACGGACGGACGGACGGACGGACGGACGGACGGACGGACGGACGGACGGACGGACGGACGGACGGACGGAAATATATAGATATACAGACATACATAGGCAGAAATACAGTGAACATTGTCTTACCAGGATGCCTTCACTGATGGACGTTGTACAGAGTCTGGCGCCGTTGCAGGCGATCACCTTGGCGTAGTAAGTCTCTCCGTCCGCCAAACTCACGTTGCTGAACGTGTACTCTTGCACGTCTCCGTACAACTGTAAACGGACGTTTGGAGACATGATCGCATCTTCACCACTGTTAGATAATTAAATAGTAATTTCTGTAATTATACGAATTTTACCCCGTTTTTATGCATCTTCGATAACAAACGTGCACACATGCTACTAATACTACATGGTGAGTAGGAGT
Organism: Oasisia sp. SBJ-2009; assembly: GCA_964017155.1. NCBI lineage: Eukaryota > Metazoa > Annelida > Polychaeta > Sabellida > Siboglinidae > Oasisia > Oasisia sp. SBJ-2009. The sequence goes on along the minus strand of OZ024865.1, from coordinate 46,616,361 downwards.
GGCGTGTGTGGAAGCAATAACCGTGGAATCAAACCCATCGAATATCCGCTTTCATGGGGTCGAGTAGTTTGCCAGCCCTCATTATACGATACTTTCTTCTCTCTGGCGTACGCGGTATGTTATAGAAAAGCATGACTGCATACATCGCGCCTCACTAGGTATAATTGCATAGTTCAACTGGTTTAAAGTAAGTATGAATTCATAGTATCGTCAGAAATGCAAACTATTAGATGGTCGTCTTACTTTGACGGCCGGACGTTGTGATATATCGAGCCTCTCGTCGTCAGAGACAGAGGCGACTAGGTGGTCGT
>OZ024865.1:46583550-46606050 GCA_964017155.1 Oasisia sp. SBJ-2009 | reverse complement strand
ACGGCGCTCAAGGTCGACACGGACGGCGTGTACTCTCGGTCTGGTTGTCGCCATAACGCATTTTTCTCCAACAAAACGTCACTGTAGATGTGTAACAAAACAGGGTATAATGCATATGTAACAGTGCGTGTATAATCCAATACACGAAATAGTTGCCATTGTAATATCAAACTATTTTCGAATATGTAATTTCGAAGTTTTCATAATAGCTATTATAATTTATTATTTCAGGCAAACAATGTCCATATAAATTAGATACATACATCGGTTAGCAAAATAGAAACAACATGTATAGTACTGTAGCGCATTGAATATGCAAAATCGACATAGAGGGGGCTCTACATAACATGTCATTCGTTTAAATGCGATTCATAAACATGGCAATGCTACCCGCAATGCCAAAAATAATCTTCTGATTATACGTTTACATGATTTGACAACACAATGTTTGCTCTAATCGCATTGTGTTAGTTTGAAAAATATCGTCGACACATATTGAGTGTGCAATCCAACATGCAGATGGTCACGTGTGCATAGCATATCTAGATCGGTTTTGTATATTAAAACGAGTAGTTGTTATGTTATATTATGAATAACAGTGCACTTGCCCATTCAGCTTTGATGATACAGCGTCTATCACCGTTAGCGTTATTTTGCTGCTTGCGTCACACCCCCTCAGTTGGTGGGAAATAGTGGAGTACAAATTGACTTTGTTGTACGCCCTCAGTGCCAGAACGAGACAACTAGATGTTTCTAGTGGCGCCTCTAGGCGGACGGTGTAGGAACAGAACCACTGAAGGTAAAGAAGGATTGCTTTTAGTATACAATATTGTACGTCTCAATACGAACGCAATATCATATGGTTCAAAATTAGTCGCAACAAATCAATGATACAATTTACTTAGCTGAGCCTATATATAATAGCAATGATTAATTAATTTTGTCACGTTTTTATTATTTGTTTTTAGTAGTTTTGTTTGACATTTTATTGATTGTGTACAGCGATTTGGAGCAAACTTTCAATGTATGAAAAGGGCACTTGATAAATGTGTAAATAATAATTAACCATTCTCACTTTGTTTGGTAAATCGTTGACTCCTGCACAATCTGCGTCGTTGCGTGTAATCAAGCGCCATGGGTAGAGGTACTCCGTGCGTCCTCCGTCCATGTCGGCCAACAGTGTCCATTCGTGCCTAGAGATGGCCACTCCTGGAGATGCTGACGAAGGTATAGACGGGTCCACGAACTGGTGCCAGGTGAACGTGAGATTTGTATCAGTCAGAAAGACGGAAGTGAAACCGTTCGACACCGGGGCATCAGGCGTTACCGTCACGCCATCGGAGTACAGAGGCTGAAACAAACAGTGCAGTTGAAAAACATAGTTATTTTTCTAGTCATAGAAGTTTCCGGTGTTCGGCAACGGTGAACTGAGTTACTTGTGCAATTAGACACGGATTGTATTGTGCTGTGAGACCTGTTTCAACCAGCGAGCTTTTTCTGGAACATTCGTCCCTGATCGGACCAATAATTTTGATACACCTCGATTAATGAACCAATACGGAAGCTAATAAATAAAACGAAAACTGAATTCATGTAGGTACGCCGATTAAATTGTCCATCGCATTTCAGTCATTCCAGTAATCCAACTTAAATGAAAGCCACAAATTAATGTGATATGAAAATTCAGATGTAGTTCTTGTTTACTTAAGAAAAGGTATCCGTAAGAGGGCGCCATCGTAATATGTGGCTGGCGTTGGCCGACAATACGATAATTATTTAAAATGTATTACAACTGTTATCATCAAAACCCATGCTATTACACAGCATCGCCACCGCTGCGTTGTCAGAAGTAAACAAATGTAACCTTGGACCATGACGCCTTAGTATTAACCATAAGTAGAATAACGAACCAGGAAACAGCCGTCCGGGTGACAGAACTGGACAACTGCCCGGTACTGGCGTCCAGGCTCCAGGTGCAGATTGGTAGCGATCACGTGGTCGACTCCACCAGCGTCTGTCGCTGCGTGGAACTCCTGCCAGGCACTTTGCAGAGAAAACGAAACAACCTTACAATAACCACAGCAGCAGCAGCAGCAGCAGCAGCAGCAGCAGCAGCAGCAGCAGCAGCAGCAGCAACAACAACAACATAAGGCTTAGCATGTCCTGAAAGGTCAAAGTAACTGTTTTAACGCAAACCACAAGTAGCTGGATCTGCAAGAAACTATACTAAATAACAAATACGGAAAGTAAAATACCAATTAATGTTTCTAGTATCAATATATATGTTGGTACCGATTCGAATTGTTAAATGATTCATGCATCCATAACGCGATGCAAATAACTAAGCTAGTAATATGGAAATATAACACGTTATTGCGGTAATATACCTTGTGTCGCGTACTTGGATTCCCCATTTCACATTCGTTATGTATGTCGTTACATTTATTGGCAGAGTCCACCGGATGCCGACGTATGTGAGAGAAGACTGGAAGTCAATGTCGACAACACAGGATTTATTTGGCAGCGGAACGTCGTGATGTGACATCGAGAGCATTGCTCGTGGTTCATCTGCAATGAAAAGAAGAACAATTAGTTAAGATGTTACAAGAACAAACGGTGAGCAATAGACATAACGAAATATATATATATATATATATATATATATATATATATATATATATATATATGGCATCCAGGAAAATAGCAAAGTGTCAAGCTAAGCAATGGGCAAGTAGCATACCAAGTCTCTTTCTGTCAGACACTTACAAACACCACCGCTGGCAACTAGAAAGAAACTGATACACACTTCACGTCTCAGGAACGCACGTACCCACGTTGACACGCGCGCGCTCTCTCCCCCTCTCTCTCTCTCTCTCTCTCTCGCCTCTCTCTATCCCGTCCCGTCCCGTCCCGTCCCGTCCCGTCCCGTCCCGTCCCGTCCCGTCCCGTCCCGTCCCGTCCCGTCCCGTCCCGTCCCGTCCCGTCCCGTCCCGTCCCGTCCCGTCCCGTCCCGTCCCGTCCCGTCCCGTCCCGTCCCGTCCCGTCCCGTCCCGTCCCGTCCCGTCCCGTCCCGTCCCGTCCCGTCCCGTCCCGTCCCGTCCCGTCCCGTCCCGTCCCGTCCCGTCCCGTCCCGTCCCGTCCCGTCCCGTCCCGTCCCGTCCCGTCCCGTCCCGTCCCGTCCCGTCCCGTCCCGTCCCGTCCCGTCCCGTCCCGTCCCGTCCCGTCCCGTCCCGTCCCGTCCCGTCCCGTCCCGTCCCGTCCCGTCCCGTCCCGTCCCGTCCCGTCCCGTCCCGTCCCGTCCCGTCCCGTCCCGTCCCGTCCCGTCCCGTCCCGTCCCGTCCCGTCCCGTCCCGTCCCGTCCCGTCCCGTCCCGTCCCGTCCCGTCCCGTCCCGTCCCGTCCCGTCCCGTCCCGTCCCGTCCCGTCCCGTCCCGTCCCGTCCCGTCCCGTCCCGTCCCGTCCCGTCCCGTCCCGTCCCGTCCCGTCCCGTCCCGCCCCGCCCCGCCCCGCCCCGCCCCGCCCCGCCCCGCCCCGCCCCGCCCCGCCCCGCCCCGCCCCGCCCCGCCCCGCCCCGCCCGCCCCGCCCCGCCCCGCCCCGCCCCGCCCCGCCCCGCCCCGCCCCGCCCCGCCCCGCCCCGCCCCGCCCCGCCCCGCCCCGCCCCGCCCCGCCCCGCCCCGCCCCGCCCCGCCCCGCCCCGCCCCGCCCCGCCCCGCCCCGTCCCGTCCCGTCCCTTCCTTTCGCGTGCAAATAAAACATAACTTACCTGTTGAACATAACAAATAGTCGTAAATGTCGACACCTTCAAGGCGTGTTCCAACCGGAAGTACAGTGACGCCATCGCTGCAGGAAGTCGTGTTTCCATCTTGCGTGCTAGCACGAACACAGGCGTAGTAGGTCTGGAATAAAAGTAATTTCTTTGCCAATTTATTGAGATTATTAATACAAAACATTTATACTGTATTATTACATAATAAGGTTTGTTCAATATATGACAGTGCAATTAACATATGCCTTATGAATATGACCCAGTATATCATTGATGGTGTAGGTGCTGGCAACGAGAATATGTATAAAACTAATGATAATGGTTACCATTGAAGAGCCGTATCAAAGCGTACTAGGTTCACGTTGACACAATGGCAAAACTATTATGTCTGCTGAAACATTTTTACGTTAACCGTTGCAATAACTATGTTTATCACCTGGAATGGTTGAAGGGTTAGTCCCGTCAACATGTGGCTGGGTCCGGCGACATCAGTGAAGCCGACTACGTCCTCGATGCCTGGGTCCGTTCCTACAGCGAGCTGATAGTTGATGGTCTGATCGAAGTGGTGAAAGTCGTGCCATGTTATGTGAAGTTGTGACTGATTCGACTGGTGATCTATATCTTCGGACAGCTACATCGAGTCAAAGAGAAGTCATATTAGCGATGTGGTTGCCGCCAAGTACTCAAATCAACTGCACTGCCTTTTCATTCAGTCACATGTTCCAAGTATTGCGACAGTAAACGTTCCATTATGGCCCTGATCCACCATTGATAAGTAACGTTGATAAAATGATAGGCCATAATGTTCATAGCTACATCAATCCATTGAAAACATAAACTTTGACATATTAATAACATTTTAGTCATAGAATTTGTTCAAATTAAAAATATTGGCAATGTAATATTATTGAAATGTGACATGTATTTAACGAATACTCGTCTGACGTGTTAATGCCATAGTTCAGTGAACACGTAAATCATTATGTGTGTATGTTGTATTTTGTTTATGTTTTATTATTTGTGAAAAGATAACCACAATTATAACTATAGTTTACAATTATATTATAGATTAATCTTGTAATTTACTATGATTAATGATTACATACTGTTTTAATAATGAATTCATCTGTATTTTTATACTTGTCTACTCCTGTATTTACTATTTTTTGACGAACGCTGCAAAACAAATTGCATTGCATTGCATTGCATTGCATTGCATTGCATTGCATTGCATTGCATTGCATTGCATTGCATTGCATTGCATTGCATTGCATTGCATTGCATTGCATTGCATTGCATTGCATTGCATTGCATTGCATTGCATTGCATTGCATTGCATTGCATTGCATTGCATTGCATTGCATTGCATTGCATTGCATTGCATTGCATTGCAGTGCAGTGCAGTGCAGTGCAGTGCAGTGCAGTGCAGTGCAGTGCAGTGCAGTGCAGTGCAGTGCAGTGCAGTGCAGTGCAGTGCATTGCAGTGCATTGCAGTGCATTGCATTGCATTGCAGTGCAGTGCAGTGCAGTGCAGTGCAGTGCAGTGCAGTGCAGTGCAGTGCATTGCATTGCATTGCATTGCAGTGCAGTGCAGTGCAGTGCAGTGCAGTGCAGTGCATTGCAGTGCAGTGCATTGCAGTGCAGTGCATTGCAGTGCATTGCATTGCATTGTATAGACATAACTGATGGTATAATTTTTAAACAGGCGGAGTACAAACCACTTCCGTTGTGTCGACGGGAATTTCCTCAACTATCCCATCAAATGGCGGCCCGATGTAATGTTCGTACACCTCTGACGTCACCACTCTCTCCACGTGGTTAATGCCTTCTAGTCTAGTTGCAATGTGACGTAGTACGAGTGACGACCGTGGAGGCGCCACTGCAGTTGGTCGACAGGTGTCGCCACGCACGTGGGAGGTTTAATCCATGTGCACAGTCCCGGAACACTGGTGTCTGGCGTCAACGACACGAATCGTTTTACGTTGTCCGTACCGCGCAAGTGACCTGTGAAAAATAAAGTTTTGGTATGTCGAGTAGAACTATATATGTTTTCTCTTTCATTGCCTTAATGAAAACAAAATATAAATGGATAACAGTATGTAATAGTCATTGGCGTTTACGTGAAATTAGATTTAAGGTGGCCCGGTATTTAAACAATATCTACCTGACTTATAAAATAGTTTCAACGATATCGTATATATTATACCATTGCAATAGCGCTTGTCGCAATTGAGCCGTAGGTCTAAATATAGACTGTGCGGTTGCCCCTGCGCGGCGGCTATCTTAGAGTCGGACAAACATCGGTCGGACAACGTGAACGAACATACAAAAGCTGCGAGGGTTTCATGTTATATCGCGTATGAAATACGATGGTAACTACAAAACACTGTTGCCACGGTGTGTGCCGTAGTGGTATGTTATGGCCATCGGGAACACATGAAAGGTTTGACTTTCATGCCGTTTCTAGCACCTGGGACGTCTTCTTCCCATAAAATAACCGATGGATTAGCGTAGCTGCAGGCCGTTTTGGCCTGTTTGTCCGACCGACTACCCGGATGTACAATCTATGAATATTCATGATGGCGACAAGCGCTATTGGTGATATGAATGTCCTGCAATAATAGTGTCAACACCATAATCTGAAACGAAGCTGAACACCACATAAAACAGCTCAAACATAACACAGTTAAGATATATTTTTAGCGTTGCCCTTGGTTACAAATATTTACCGACAGCGTAGTTCATGCCATACAACAGGCCGTCTTTCAGTTCGTTAGCCTCGTAAGAAAGTCTGTCCCATTTGGCGACCAAATAGTCCACCCCGTCCTGCCGCATTACGGAGACAGAGATGTCGCCGAGGAACGTCGGAGCGTCAACTTCCACCAACACGGGCCCGATGACCTGGATAACATGGGACAAAGACGTCATTTCATATGACGCCTTTACATTTATACGGGAACTCGGTGTTCATGTAAGTGGACGTCCATTCACATGCTGACATGCGCGTATTTCTACGTTAGTTCGCTCTACCGTCCTCTGCGTTGCTAACTGTTGCTGTTTAGTACCAAACACAAACGAATTATTTACCTTTGCCGTGGTTGAAACATTTACAAGATAATATATGTGTGGCTCTACGTTCAATTTACCAATAACTTAATATAGGCTTCAAGCAGTGTCATAGTTGACGGGAGATGAAGAAACCGTATTAGCTGGATTGTTTATTGGCCTGTTCTGTTGAAGACTGTGATACGATCAGGTGAGCAAAAGTAGACACTTTACCTCGTTTGTAGTCCAGTCTCTTTGATGTCCTTAATGTGGCCAAGTGAGACAAAGTAGACATCTTACCTGGACAGTTTGTTGTCCAGCCCTGTTCCCAGTCTTGACGTAACCAGGTAAGACAAAGTAAACATCTTACCTGGACAGTTTGATTTCCCGCCATATTCCCAGCTTTGATGTAGCCAGGTAAGACAAAGTAAACCTCTTACCTGGACCGTCTGTTGTCCGGCCCTGTTGACGGCCTTGATGTGGATGTAGAAGGTCTGTCCGTCCATCAGGTCCGGGTGGTAGGTGATGAAGTGACGGTGGCCGTGAGTCGACGTGTACGGCAGCAGAACCACGTCCTCGGATCCCGTAGAACTGAGTCCGACTTCATACGCGTAGATGCCACTCTCGTCGTCCGAGCCGAACCAAGACAACTCCAACTAAATGAAAGACTTGTATTCAAGCTGTGAATTTGAATACGTCATTGATCGTATGGTGGTATGACTAAGCATTTGTAACATTTCAGTTTGTTCAAAGATTCTAATAATGGCGTCATCGCCTACATAGACCCTTTACTAGGATACGATTACTGTTATATGAGTTATGTTTGTTATGCCTTTTTCTTGTTCTCAACGGAGATGCCTTGATCACCATACACGATATATATATATATATCTATATATATATATATATATATATATATATATATATATATATATATATATCAAATACAAATATATAATTATTCCTCTACCCATGTGCGCAAATAAATACCAGACTACAGTCTTGTGAAAAAACGACCCATCACCCATTACATAGGTTACGACCTTTCGGAAATGCTAATGGGTGGTTTGCTATAATATGAAACATTACCATTTGACAACGGGAAACATTTGATTATATCATAATTAAAAAACGAATTGATGTACTTGAATTATGCCGTCATAATTCACAAGGACACACATTATGGACCATACAGCGTAGGAACATAACTATTTTTATTGCATTTATTTTTGTTTGCAATTTTCTATACGAACCATATTTTCGTTATTGACAAGAAGGATCGGTTTATCGGGTAAGGCAGATTTCTTGCACATCGTAATGTTGCCTTCTCCAGAACTCTTCCGCAGTTGTCTTATCCGATACAACAGTAATAGGTCGCTTTCCTCGCGTGCCTTTTGCCTATTTGTAAATAGATAGTACAACAGTCCATGCGTTGACAGATATACTAGTGTACATACATGTTGCACGATTGTATGTATGTTTCTACTTAACTTTATTCGTGCATACATACACAAAACGCTTTTCCACATATCCAGTAAATACGTATCGGTAAATACATGTTACACAATCAACCCAAGAATAACACAAACTAGTCCCCAACTGTTACAAACTATTTCGACTAATGTGATTACCTGCAACTGTCGGACGGCTGTTCCACCAACACGCGGAACCTGTTCCTGTCAATGTACCACACGAGGCCGGTCGAGTCCTTAATGAGTCCGTCCTTTGTCCACGAGTTCTCGATGGACACTTCGTGGATCTCTGGCGCCGTCGTGTCGACAGTGACGCCGTCGGAACACACGGGCTCCGAGGGCTCGAGGGCCTTGTTGTAGGCAACAACAGTGCAGTGGTAGGTCCCGGGGCCCGACACCGTCCTACTGGCGTACGTCAACGTTGTCTCATTCACCTGAGGTAATTCAAATTTAGTGTGATGTTGCGAATGGCAAACATTGCTCAATGCATACATTCAGACACCTCAACCTAAACTCCTAAATAAAATACTAGCGCAGTCGCGATGATAAAAACGTAGCACGATTCAACTACGCGAAACCTCTTCGTACATTATATCCATTGGCTATGGTTGGCATTCGCACGAAAGTACCTCTTTCTATGTATGCATGTTTTTAAATGCATACGTACATTGCTGGTAGGTGGCACTGTGAAATCCTTGGCCGTGAGACATGCGTCAGAGAAGGCGTATTGGTAGAACATGACTCCACTCTCGCGGTCGAAGAACCCCTGCCAGGACGCGTGCTGGCTGAAGTCCTGCTGGAAGTCGATGTCTGGTTGCGATTGCTCGCTGTCCGACACCACGCCCGTGTGGGGAGCAGTTGTGTCGACTGTGATCTGTTGTCATCAACAGGAAATAAGCTACTGATATGATATTTAAAGAGAAAACACGTAGACGTGGGCCATGTTATATAAGTAATTTATTCACGTAAGTCATACTATGGTGTACGTTTATATTAGTAGTACGTACTGTGATTGCGTACCTTGTATGTGAAGACGGTGGTCAACATGGCGTTGTTGGTCGACGTAATGACGAGGTCGTAGTCGAAGTCGTGGTCACCGTGCGGCTTGTTCATCTTACTCAAGTCAGGCTTGATCTCGAAGTTACGCCAAAAGCATTCCTCGTCTTTCGGAATGCAGTAGCACTGAGGAGCTACGCAATCTGGTGTAGGTCCCTGGAAATAGAAACTACAGATGATTGCACTTACCTATGTTATTGCTCTGTTCTTAATGTTCTGCCTCTCTGTGTAGAAACTGCCCTCGATGCCTGTCCTCAATGTACACGGTTTGTTGGTTTGAGTTTTCGTTTACACATGTTCGTTATCGACGACACAAAATGAGTTAAATGCTTATGACATGCGGGAAACACATCACACATGTTCATCAGATGACAACTGTCGTATTTAAATTAGAGCACGTACTACGTTAACGTAAACATCGAAGTCTGTCACAGTACCTTGTGCCGTCGGACAGTCACGTGTCCACTTCCGTGCGTCAAATCCGGGTCAACAGAGTCGTGTAGTCGCCAGTGAATCTTTTTCAGACCAGAGTGATAGTCGTAATTTATAAATTCGAATCTATACAACAATAAAACAAGTCATCATAAATATAAATTCGACGGCGTATGTATATCAGTGCAATAATATACATCAATGCACACGCCAATTTTCTTGCGCTCTGTTTAATTGTCAAGACATTGTGTGGCGTGGCTGCTTACGTGAGATCGGAGAGATCCGTGGAGTGGTGTACGGAGAGTTGGGTGCGGCCGTGTCGAGACAGCCAGACGTCCTGGATGACAGGAGGAGACGAGTCGACGTGCACCAACACAGAGTCGGTCTTCGTGTTGCCCATCACGTCCGTCGCCCTCACCCACACACGCACCGAGTCACCGTCCTCTCTCGGGATGTCCAACATGATTTGTTCACTCTTAATAGAAAATTAAACTTGATGTTGAACAGTTTGACTTTGGACACTTTGAGAAGTTAACTCGTTCTCACATAGGATGTTAAATAATACGATTTATTGAGACGATGCTAAACGAGAGAAATGAATAAGTTATTGTTATGATTTAAAAGGTTAGCAATCATTATGTTACCAATAATCGCATGTTAGGTGTATGTATGGAGCTGATTACTACCATTAAAATATCAGATATCATGATAACATATAAATATACCAATAACTATACTTGCAGCTGTTGTGACGCGGCTGTTCAAAATGTTGCACAACGAAGAGGAACTCACCTGGAAGTCATCCACATTGGCCCAGTTGTCAGGGATGTTGATAGAACGTCCACCGTCATGGTCCACTGCACGCGACACTTCGTACTTCACAATGCCGTTCACATTGGGGATGGCCTGCGAGAAGAATGACTAATAGTTTGCCCTATCATTGACAAGACAAACGGCGATTCCGTCTATTCTGACAGTGAAATGAAAGTCTAAACATTCCTGTCAAGGTTGCGGTTTGGATCTTAACATTTATTCTAATAAGAACTTGTTTTGATAACATATAATGCGTTCTCTATAATCAATATCAACAATCTATTTTAGACAAATTCATTTTATACATTAAAAATACAATTTACTTATATTAACTTGCAAACACGAGGAAGTTCATCTGTCCAACCATTCGTGAGAGTGTTGCAAATATAATGTTATGACATAACAGTTGTCAATATCAACAAATAACGACATCACGAGTGACCCACCTCTCTAGAGACGGTGTCCGGCGGTTGTCCGGTCAGCTCCTCGTAGCCGGGGTCTATTGGTGGAGAGTTGGGCGCGCTCCCGTTTAGAAACTTATGCGTGTTATGGTAGACGTTAGCGAAGTGGCCTCGCCAACTAACTTCAAGCTGCTAACAAAAGTAATATTAAATATGTATGCAGCGCGATATTCGATGTTCAAACAGCTGTAATGGCCTTATATTTATAAATGGCATAGCTTGTCATAACAAGATGTAGATGGAAAATCTGGGGAAATCTTATTTCAGGTAGAGACTATTGATCTATGTCTATTCGATAAAATTAGATAAAAACACAAAGCCAGGTAACACCGACTACCCATAAGCCAAACAAAGTGACTGGCCTGGTCTCCTGTGCTGTTTGAACTCTGCAGTGAAGTCAGCCAGGTGTACGACGTGTTCTCGGCGGCTGAGTTAACAACGAGAACTTTGTCTTCAGCAGTGTTGAAGCTGACGACGTTTACGTTGTCGAAGATGAGAAAGCGTCTGGCGGTCTGATGGTTGCCGGCGTTGTCTTCTGCCGTAAGCACTACTGCGTACACTCCTGGTAACAGATCGTGGGCTGATTTCAAAAAGCCGATGGGGATGTTTTATTGCTATGGTTTAATGAATGAAAAGATATGTTTTCCATAACCAAAAACAACAGTTTATGCAACAACGAACCGCTGAGTAACTAGGGGACTTTATTTACGCTTCATGAAACGATCCTGGTAATATTACCAAAACAAAAAGTGCGAACAAACCAATATTCGAAGACGGCTACATTGTCTGTGTACACATTATGCAATTATACATATTAACATCCTCTTTAGGGTTGGTAGGAATGAACTAGTTTAAAAAAGGCGTCGTTTCCCGTCCATTCGTAAAGCCATTATTATGCTGTGTAAATACAAATTGGCTGTGCAAATAGTGCACAGTATTTTCATGTTGAAATGTGTTTCTGATAGACACATGTTTGTTACATGATAGCAAGAGGTTTTATTTGTTAACTTATTCTCTGTTGTCCAACGCCATGGATTCTTCTCCTCCCTGCCGGGTCGTGCTATTTGACCTCGTTAGCACGTCTTTTTTCTTTCGGTAAAACATACCTGGTCATATAAAATGTTTGAATGAATATAGATTACAGTGTATTATGCATCAGTTCACCATACAAACGAATCACAAACCTCGACCTAAGGTAACTCTATCGAAAATATTCTTACCAGGATCGATTATTGTGGCTTTGTACACTCGAGTGGTAGCATTCAATAGTTCGCGGACAAGTGGCGTTTCCCCGTTGTGGGTGAGTTGGAATCCAAACACCTTCATTTTGTAGATAGCCAGTTCGTACAGTTCAATTCCGGCCAGTGAGTCGCTCCAGCCAGCCCAGCGCAGCGAGAGATTACCCTGGAAAGGGTAAAATACAAATTATACAATATTCAAATTGTTTAGAGAAATAACATAACATTAATCTACGACGAATTTCATAGGTATTTATTTGATCAAGTGTACCGTACGTATGCAGTATATAGCGGGCGGGCGGGCGGGCGGGCGTGCGGGCGGGCGTGCGGGCGGGCGGGCGGGCGGGCGGGCGGGCGGGCGGGCGGGCGGGCGGGCGGGCGGGCGGGCGGGCGGGCGGGCGGGCGGACGGACGGACGGACGGACGGACGGACGGACGGACGGACGGACGGACGGACGGACGGACGGACGGACGGACGGACGGACGGACGGACGGACGGACGGACGGACGGACGGACGGACGGACGGACGGACGGACGGACGGACGGACGGACGGACGGACGGACGGACGGACGGACGGACGGACGGACGGGCGGGCGGGCGGGCGGGCGGGCGGGCGGGCGGGCGGGCGTGTTTGTGGGTGGGTGTGCGCGCGGGTGGATGGGCAGGTGGGTGGGTGGGCAGACGCAGACGCAGACGCAGACGCAGACGCAGACGCAGACGCAGACGCACACGCACACGCACACGCACACGCACACGCACACGCACACGCACACGCACACGCACACGCACACGCACACGCACACGCACACGCACACGCACACGCACACGCACACGCACACGCACACGCACACGCACACGCACACGCACACGCACACGCACACGCACACGCACACGCACACGCACACGCACACGCACACGCACACGCACACGCACACGCACACGCACACGCACACGCACACGCACACGCACACGCACACGCACACGCACACGCACACGCACACGCACACGCACACGCACACGCACACGCACACGCACACGCACACGCACACGCACACGCACACGCACACGCACACGCACACGCACACGCACACGCACACGCACACGCACACGCACACGCACACGCACACGCACACGCACACGCACACGCACACACACACACACGCACACACGCACATACACACATACACACACGCACACACACACACACACACACACACAGACACACATATATGTATATATATATATATATATATATATATATATATATATATATATATATATATATATATATATATATATATGACAGGTTCCTCGAACTTACGGACTTGGTGGCAGGTGGCCCTCTGTCCAACATGTTGTCCGTGCATGTTGACCCGACGGAACAGTGGAACGATTTGACCAAGTCAATGACTAACTCGGCTGTGTGCGTTGTCGTTTGCCCAGAGTAGTATCTAGCCGGGTCAATGTTGTTGTTATCGATATTGTTGATCGTCACGTAGCCGCCATTCGATGTCGCTGCTTCGAAATAAAGTCTGCAGAAAAGCGGTTGATCAATCTCGGTGTAGATTGCTTACAGAAACATGGCTAAAGTTTGCATATTGCTAGCAAATCGAATTAACATAAAAGATCATCTGTCTCTACCTTATAATTGCATTATATGATATATATGATTCAATTTATTTGAAACAAAAATACCGGCGTCATAGTTGTGCTTGATTATTAGTCGAAAGAAAATAATAGCAGTGAGCGCCTCATATGAGAACAAGGACTGTCTCTTGCTCAAAGATCAGTCATGTTCATACCTGTCGGCGTGCTGAAGTGGTGGGTTCATTGTCGTAGTTTGGAGATTGCAGACTAGTAAACCTGTCTCTGGGTTAGACTGAGAAATGTTGTCGTCACATTTGTGAGTTGCCCCAGTGGTTGTCGTCTTTCCAGTCGGCAACTCTACAAAATGTACGTACCTTTTAGAATAACATGTGCCAACAATACGCATTTAAAATGGGTGCGTGCATTTTAGATGCTAAATCTTGAAGGACAAAAAAAGTTAACTGTTTCGTTGCATACACCTAATAGAGTTAATATAAAGTAACAATTTCCACATATACTCAATTTTCATCTTAGACGAAGAATGACATCACGACGGTGATCGAGGCGCTCTCCACGCAGACTCACTGCATAGGGTTTGGCTGTTGTCATGAAATGGCTGCAACTCGGCAACGCGCGTAACATGCTGATGACGGTAAATATAAAGTTGTCTATTATTGTTATCGCTGAAATCATCCCATCAACTGATGATACATGTCTACATCAAAGCATTTCTCCTCAAAATGTACCGAGCAAAGCGAACTGTACTTGGGCTGGAGGGATTCCAAACAGTACGCCCTCAAATCACCAATGTGAATCCATTGCTTTAATACTACCGGTATTATTGCAACCGTATGCCGAACACTAAGGCATAATTACTAAAGTTTACCATAGATTTAACCACAGATTTAGATATACGTCTATAAGCAGCTACTAGATGTCACGCCAACTGAACGAACTGTCGAAGACTCGAAGTTGTTGACCCATAACAACGTCGCAGGAAGCTGACCGGCTTCAGCAGAGACATAGAATGCCGCGCGCTGAATGGCCAAGCCAAGTTAACCCTTCACCTATGGCGGCGTCTAGACCATCGTGGATTTCGTTAGAATTTTAGACTTTAAAGTCACATTCTGAGTAAACCGCTGACGTTACAAAATTGAGTATATGTGGAAATTGTTACTTTTTATAACCTCTATTAGGTGTATGACACGAAACCGTAGCCTTTTTTGTCCTTTAATAAAGACATTACGGATACAGCTATGAATGCAATTCAATTACTGTCCGCTAGGTGGCAACTCTGTTTGAGGGTGTTGACAAGTAGTAGCTATTAAAATGTAGGTAACAGGGTAATACAATACTAAAACTCCATGTAGTAAGGAGACCGCTAAATTTACTTAGACAGGGCATATTCGTAAAGAACAATAAATAAGCAATATCATATTAATGAATACATTATTAAAATATTAGCTAGTCAAGTTCAATGCATGTATAGAAAGGCGCTAAAACGTACCATCGAGGTTCTAATAATCCTTAACGAAAATATCGGGACGTATGTAATATATAAAAATACATATGTCTAAGAAAAATATCCATTATATATATATATATAAAATATATATATATATATATATTATATTATATATATATATATATATATATATATATATATATATATATATATATATATATATATATATATATATATATGTATATATATATATATATAAATATATATAATGGGTAAATCAGTTGAAATAATAAGCTACAGTAATAAATATTAGTATTATTGATAGTCATTCTGGGTAGTCGTCGGTATTACAGTACACATAGCACTGAATGCACGGGATACATACCTCGTAAGTACGATTATCGCCATGCCAAGAAACAAACATTCCATGATAGACTGGTATATTTTGCTCAAATAAATGGTAAATAGTATTTATTAAATAGTATTATTGTTATACTTACTTCGGGTGACAACGTAATGGAATGTCGCTCCTGTGATGCCGACCTTGAAGTCGTTGATGTAGTACTTTCTCGGGTAGGATGACGCAGACGGACCCTTGAATGCCGACTTGAAGTCGATCTGCAAGTAAGCTAACACTTATTACGGCCGTGTATTAGACAAGAAACGAGAATGAAGGGGATGAATGGTCAACCTCCGCCGGCACATATGCCAACCTTTGAGACTGGCAAATGTGCTCATGCATTGGTCTACAAAATCACAACTGAATTCGGGATGACATCGTTCGACGGTTAATACCGGTCCGGACCGGACCGGTATTAACCGACGAACGATGGTCCGGTCCGGTCCGGTCCGGTCCGGTCCGGTCCGGTCCGGTCCGGTCCGGTCCGGTCCGGTCCGGTCCGGTCCGGTCCGGTCCGGTCCGGTCCGGTCCGGTCCGGTCCGGTCCGGTCCGGTCCGGTCCGGTCCGGTCCGGTCCGGTCCGGTCCGGTCCGGTCCGGTCCGGTCCGGTCCGGTCCGGTCCGGTCCGGTCCGGTCCGGTCCGGTCCGGTCCGGTCCGGTCCGGTCCGGTCCGGTCCGGTCCGGTCCGGTCCGGTCCGGTCCGGTCCGGTCCGGTCCGGTCCGGTCCGGTCCGGTCCGGTCCGGTCCGGTCCGGTCCGGTCCGGTCCGGTCCGGTCCGGTCCGGTCCGGTCCGGTCCGGTCCAACGCCGCACCGCGCCGCGCCGCGCCGCGCCGCATTACAATAAATATGTTTCCAAGTGATTTGCAACTGAAGACACAGACAATTGCAGTCGCCACATTTGTTATTCATACAAGTGAGCGGGGGAGAAGAAATTAGACCCTGTATCTGATAAGGCGGCATGGTTGTGAGTCAGAGAGCGACGCGTGCGACCTTCTCGATTGCTATCTCGATGACTACTCTGTCGCGATTCTCATGAACAGTTCGTCATTATTTGCGACCAACCACCAGCACAAAGACAAATAGGTATAACATGTGCGTATCCTGCTCGACAATTATCGACATTGTATCACGCGTTTCACGTTGCACCAAATAGTCAAACCAGGCATTACTACCCGTTTGCCACAGTTGGGTGATTTATGATGTAAAGTTACTGCGCACACGTAAACACTCAGGTCCATTTGTAAAATCGACATACACCTCAGAAGGGCGGGATACACTGAGATAGATAGGATGAACTATCGGTAAGGCAAAGGGCTTCCTTTTCTACCTGTCATGTACAGTTAATTCTTTATGTGGCAATCTTGTTAACATTTTATAACTTAATGCTGGTAGGTTATCAAGGATATTTTTTCGTTATAGTGAATAGCTGTTATTCGGTCAAGATCACGTGCCCAAACACTATCTTAAATTAAATAGCTGTCCACGTCCTGGCGCCGTGGTCCTACCTTCACCGTGGTGATAACGACGTTCGTGTAGACAACTGGATTGGATTCGTCGGCACAGCTGATCTCCACTTTCTCTACGCTAGATCCAACGTCAACTTCCGCTGTGATCAGGCAGTAGTTGATGCTTGGTTTTGTGCTGACTGAAGCAAGACATGTGTCTAACGTGAGTGTGTATACTGCAATGTTATGGAAATTCCACAGCCTAAAATAAATGGATGAAGGGACGGACGGACGGACGGACGGACGGACGGACGGACGGACGGACGGACGGACGGACGGACGGACGGACGGACGGACGGACGGACGGACGGACGGACGGACGGACGGACGGACGGACGGACGGACGGACGGACGGACGGACGGACGGACGGGCGGGCGGGCGGGCGGGCGGGCGGGCGGGCGGGCGGGCGGACGGACGGACGGACGGACGGACGGACGGACGGACGGACGGACGGACGGACGGACGGACGGACGGACGGACGGACGGACGGACGGACGGACGGACGGACGGACGGACGGACGGACGGACGGACGGACGGACGGACGGACGGACGGACGGACGGACGGACGGACGGACGGACGGACGGACGGACGGACGGACGGACGGACGGACGGACGGACGGACGGACGGACGGACGGACGGACGGACGGACGGACGGACGGACGGACGGACGGACGGACGGACGGACGGACGGACGGACGGACGGACGGACGGACGGACGGACGGACGGACGGACGGACGGACGGACGGACGGACGGACGGACGGACGGACGGACGGACGGACGGACGGACGGACGGACGGACGGACGGACGGACGGACGGACGGACGGACGGACGGACGGACGGACGGACGGACGGACGGACGGACGGGCAGAGACAAAACAGGAAAACAGAGAACCGTATCATTCAAAGACATGATTGAATTTGTTTGACAATGTCCAATGTTCACTCACTTGTCAAGCAGTCGGGCCCTCCGAATCCAGACGCACATTGACAACTCGACGGAACATCCGGGCAGTTTCCCGGGTAACAGAATCTGCTGTCTGTTCTCCATGAGCACAGCTCTGAAAGAAAGAATTCAGCCAAATTAATTATGTACACCTATAATACACCTGTAACCTCTGCAGCATGACGTCATGCCAGCATGCATTTCCCGATCAAACTCGGCAGGTTTGCGGCAGACAACTATTACACATACATATGCACGCACGCAAGTACGCACCCACTCACGCACGCATACTCACACGCGCGTACATATACACGCATGCAGCACGCATACACACACACACACACACACACACACACACACACACACACACACACACACACACAAACAAACACACACACACACACACACACACACACACACACACACACAAACACACATATATATATATATATGTGCCAGAGTGCAATACAGTATAATATTGACCTGTGTAGTTGTAGTAATTACAATATTAGTTTGTGCTAATGGGTTTTTCGTTATACTTCCTGCAGGATAATTATGTAACACTACATGTATCCAGTGATGTTGGTAGGCCTTTATCATTGGTTCTAATAAGCGGTTTTGTCTGTTCCCCAAATTGATATTTCGAGACGTACTGAACGATGCATACCTTCAAATCGTGTTGGTGTAATATATGATAATATAAATGACACAAGATCACATATGAAGGGATCAGACGTGGAACGGCCTGGGTCCATTTTCCAAAGAAGGAGCTAGTGTTATCAACAAGTAGTTATATACGTGAAGCCTGTTTTGCTAAACTATCTAAACCCTATTTTGGTGTTATGAGCACTCACTTTCACACGCTCTGTTGTTGTGTCCGTTCCTGTCTACAATTCGATAGGCCGCCTTCGTGCTTCCATATGTGTGCTCGCAGCGTTTACAGAATTGGTTAGTGCCACTGGTGCACTCAATTTCTTGACAGTTGTTGATTCGCTCGCACGCTGCAAGTAACCAAAATTGATCTGTTAACAATAAACACTTTGCACACGTGTGGTTAAACCAACCAAGCGTATGTTCCACCAACGCAGGTCATTAAAAGTCATCGTTTAATAGTAGTGCAAATGTAGCTCAATTGCGTTGAATTCGCCCAAATGTGCGTTATACCGCCATACCCTCAAATCGTGTTGATGTAATATATGATACGATAACTAATACATGATCATATGGGTTACGCCATCGACACCATCTTGGCACGCAGATGCACACCGAACAATCGAGGAATGCCTGAGTGATATTAGACAGTGGCTGGATTGCAACCATATTCTTCTAAACGACTTCTAAACGAGGCGAGGACTGAAACAATCGTTTTTCGTTCTGCCGCCGTCTACTCGCCTTCTCCGTTGTCCACCATCTGTGTATGTGGTGGTGGGTCATCAATATCACTGTCGCTGACTGTTCGTAATATAAGCGTTTTACTTGACAGCCGACTTGACAAGTGAACGCAAGTATCGAACGTCTGTCGTGCTGCATACTCAAGTCTATTTCGTATTGCCAAAATACGAATAAGTCTGACAACTGCAGCATGCAAGACTCTCGTCCACGCCCTCGTCACATCACGGCTAGACTACGGGAACGCTGTCCTGTAAGCCATCTCCGACCGCCTCCTGCACCGCCTTGACATGGTGCAGCGCTCGGCGGCCAGAGTTGTGCTGCGGGTGAAGCGCGTGGACCGGCGAAGCATGACGGCCGCTTTGAAACAACTCCACTGGTTGCCGCATTGAATACATGTTACTCGTCATTGTGTTTCGCGCTTTACACGATCGAGCGCTGGCGTACATCGCCTCGCTAATCACGCCGTACGTGCCGCGTCGTGTCTTACGATCTGCTGCCAGCGCGTTGTTAGCGGTTCCCCGTCAACACCTTGAACGATAACCGCCTGAGCATTTGCATTCAAAAGAGTGCATGAACAAGTTTTAAGCACATCTTAAGACTGATTATTTTAAGATTGCTTTTAATGTCTACACACTTTTTAAATTTTTATTTATTTATTTAGTTATAATTAGCTAAACTAGCATGTCATTTAAATAATTAATTAATTAATAGCCTACAAGGTAACATATATTTTATTTGGTAACATATATTTTATTTATCATTAATTACAATTGACACAAATATTGCATTGCGATTATCATTGATTAATAATTAACTACTACGTATATTATTATATATTTATTGATTCTGCAACTTTATATACAACCTTATATATATATATATATATATATATATATATATATATATATATATATATATATATATATATATATATATATATATATATATATATATATATATATATATATATATATACTTCGCGGCTGCTTTGAATGCACTGATTGGGGTGTGTTTAAGGAGGCAGCAACCGACATTCACGAATGCACAGAGACAGTCAATTCCAACGAAAACAATAATAAGCTACACCAACGACAAACCTTGGTTTAATAGTTATGTCAAACACAAGCTACAGACGAAACAGGATCCGTACAAAGACAATGACAAAGACAAATACAAGAAAGATAAGTTCAGCTTTATTGCCATGTGTTTAATACACTCAGATGCACCAAACAATCATGATAAATATACTACTACTTTGAATTAATTAAAATAAGTAAGTAAATAAATAAATAACAAATCACATACAATAGGTCCGTTCTTCAAAATATCGATAAATAATAGTTGTTGACATGATCTAGTATAAATATAAAATCGTTAAATGTAAAATGTGGAATAAAACAATATAATAAATTATGTGAAGATATACACACTAAAACACATTGAAAGTGTAATAAGTTTGCACCACAGGTTGGAGAAAAATTACTTCTTTTTCGACAGGGCTTTTACGGTTAGGGGGGACGCTGCTACTAAACCTGTTGGTCCTGGTTTTGATGGATCTGAACCAACGACTAGATGGGAGGGGATGAAATAGGTCATGGGCAGGATGGGATGAATCATGAGAGATGAGAATGGCTCTTCCTAACAGGCGCTGCTGATATAATGATTCAAGACTGGGGAGGTCTCTGCCTATTATTCTGGGAGCAGTTTCTACAACCCGTGCTCAATCTGAGCTTTTCCTTCAATGTGATAGATCCAAACCATACTGTGATTTCAAACGTCGGGACACTCTCGGTTATAGAACTGTAAAAAGGTGAGTATTATCTGTTTGTTTAAACCAAACGATATCAGACTTCTTAGAAAGTACATTGACTAGCTGATACACGCAATATTGACAGAGATGTGGGTTCACAAACGAATATACATGTATATATATATATATATATATATATATATATATACATAATGTACAAACGTACATGCGAACATATGTGTGTACGTGCTAGCGTGCGTGTGTACGTGCTGTCGGCACATTTGCTGTCACTTCTTAGATAACACATAATAGACAACTCACGGTGGTCACAACACGTCCCCCAGTACTCCGCCGGACAGTCGCTGCAGTATCCGTCCTGCGGCGTGCCGTGGACACAACCCCGGTTGCAAGGGCGGGAGACAGTGTTATCGTCAAAACTAGTCACTTTGCAACGGGTCCGGCGTTGTACGCCCGTTGCACCGCACTCGTGGTTACAAGCACTCCAGGTCGACCAGTCATTCCAGTACACTTGAGAATGCCAGACCCCCCAATGACATATAGTAAACCCTTCAGTAGTCTGGAATACCACAAACAACACAAACAGCACGAGTCGGTCACAAACGAACATTGTGCTCGAAGTCGTTGTGACAAGTGCCACCATGACCCCGTCGACGAGCTGACGGCCTCCGCGAGCTGCCGGGGACTTCTGTGTTGACATACATTACGCTCGACAAGGTTCACTGACGTTTGTTTCTGCCCAATCAATGGTATTCCATAGAGTGCATTTCGCGTGTCGATGAATGAACCCATGGCCAAGCCTATCCTTAACACATTGCCTGTTTTGTAGCTGTTCTCATCATCCCAGCTCACAGCCACTAGCCTGTGATATATTATTTTCATACAATCACGCATCCAAAAACAAGGAGAGAAGTACCCAAAGTTATACATGAATATCACGCTAAATGTTTCATATAGAGACACATCGTTTTTATAGCATATCACCAATATTGTGGAGCTGAGAACTGCTATCATCATGTGTATGACATATCATAACCAACTGTTAGAATGCAAAGCAGTTGTTTCGTATGTATGGATTTGTCAATGTCGGTCGATCGATCGATCGATCGATCGGTCGGTCGGTCGGTCGGTCGGTCGGTCGGTCGGTCG